>JAWNPD010000173.1:0-90002 GCA_035045305.1 Drosophila maculinotata | reverse complement strand
AAAATTGGTGAGGGTTCCCCCTTATGCTTTTTTCGCAAAAAATACACAACTTTTTTTTTCAAAAATTAATAAACTTCGAGATGTAGAATTAAACTAGATGCCAAATTATGATCAAAATGGCTTCGATATTGAAAATCGGCTTAGATTTGGCAAAGTTGCGGCAATTCGAAGTCTGGGAATGTCATTTCAAAATTGGTAAGGGTTCCCCCTTATGCTTTTTTCGCAAAAAATACACAATTATTTTTTTCAAAAATTAATAAACTTGAGATGTAGAATTAAACTAGATGCCAAATTATGATCAAAATGGCTTCGATATTGAAAATCGGCTTAGATTTGGCAAAGTTGTGGCAATTCGAAGTCTGGGAATGTCATTTCAAAATTGGTAAGGGTTCCCCTTATGCTTTTTTCGCCAAAAAATAAACAATTTTTTTTTTCAAAAATGTAATAAACTTGAGATGTAGAATTAAACTAGATGCCAAATTATGATCAAAATGGCTTCGATATTGAAAATCGGCTTAGATTTGGCAAAGTTGTGGCAATTCGAAGTCTGGGAATGTAATTTCAAAATTGGTAAGGGTTCCTCTTATGATTTTTTCGCAAAAAATACACAATTATTTTTTTGCAAAAATTAATAAACTTGAGATGTAGAATTAAACTAGATGCCAAATTATGATCAAAATGGCTTCGATATTGAAAATCGGCTTAGATTTGACAAAGTTGTGGCAATTCGAAGTCTGGGAATGTCATTTGAAAATTGGTAAGGGTTCCCTCATGCTTTTTTCGCAAAAAATACACAATTATTTTTTTCAAAAATTAATAAACTTGAGATGTAGAATTAAACTAGATGCCAAATTATGATCAAAATGGCTTCGATATTGAAAATCGGCTTAGATTTGGCAAAGTTGTGGCAATTCGAAGTCTGGGAATGTCATTTCAAAATTGGTAAGGGTTCCCCCTTATGCTTTTTTCGCAAAAAATACACAATTATTTTTTTCAAAAATTAATAAACTTGAGATGTAGAATTAAACTAGATGCCAAATTATGATCAAAATGGCTTCGATATTGACAATCGGCTTAGATTTGACAAAGTTGTGGCAATTCGAAGTCTGGGAATGTCATTTGAAAATTGGTAAGGGTTCCCCCTTATGCTTTTTTCGCCAAAAAATACACAATTATTTTTTTTCAAAAATGTAATAAACTTGAGATGTAGAATTAAACTAGATGCCAAATTATGATCAAAATGGCTTCGATATTGAAAATCGGCTTAGATTTGGCAAAGTTGCGGCAATTCGAAGTCTGGGAATGTCATTTCAAAATTGGTAAGGGTTCCCCCTTATGATTTTTTCGCAAAAAATACACAATTATTTTTTTTCAAAAATTAATAAACTTGAGATGTAGAATTAAACTAGATGCCAAATTATGATCAAAATGGCTTCGATATTGAAAATCGGCTTAGATTTGGCAAAGTTGTGGCAATTCGAAGTCTGGGAATGTCATTTCAAAATTGGTAAGGGTTCCCCCTTATGATTTTTTCGCAAAAAATACACAATTATTTTTTTCAAAAAATTAATAAACTTGAGATGTAGAATTAAACTAGATGCCAAATTATGATCAAAATGGCTTCGATATTGAAAATCGGCTTAGATTTGGCAAAGTTGCGGCAATTCGAAGTCTGGGAATGGCATTTCAAAATTGGTGAGGGTTCCCCCTTATGATTTTTTCGCAAAAATACACAATTTTTTTTTCAAAAATTAATAAACTTGAGATGTAGAATTAAACTAGATGCCAAATTATGATCAAAATGGCTTCGATATTGAAAATCGGCTTAGATTTGGCAAAGTTGTGGCAATTCGAAGTCTGGGAATGTCATTTCAAAATTTGTAAGGGTTCCCCCTTATGCTTTTTTCGCAAAAAATACACAATTATTTTTTTCAAAAATGTAATAAACTTGAGATGTAGAATTAAACTAGATGCCAAATTATGATCAAAATGGCTTCGATATTGAAAATCGGCTTAGATTTGGCAAAGTTGCGGCAATTCGAAGTCTGGGGATGGCATTTCAAAATTGGTGAGGGTTCCCCCTTATGCTTTTTTCGCAAAAAATACACAATTTTTTTTTCAAAAATTAATAAACTTGAGATGTAGAATTAAACTAGATGCCAAATTATGATCAAAATGGCTTCGATATTGACAATCGGTTTAGATTTGACAAAGTTGTGGCAATTCGAAGTCTGGGAATGTCATTTGAAAATTGGTAAGGGTTCCCCCTTATGCTTTTTTCGCCAAAAAAAACACAATTATTTTTTTCAAAAATGTAATAAACTTGAGATGTAGAATTAAACTAGATGCCAAATTATGATCAAAATGGCTTCGATATTGAAAATCGGCTTAGATTTGGCAAAGTTGTGGCAATTCGAAGTCTGGGAATGTAATTTCAAAATTTGTAAGGGTTCCCCCTTATGATTTTTTCGCAAAAAATACACAATTATTTTTTTGCAAAAATTAATAAACTTGAGATGTAGAATTAAACTAGATGCCAAATTATGATCAAAATGGCTTCGATATTGACAATCGGTTTAGATTTGACAAAGTTGTGGCAATTCGAAGTCTGGGAATGTCATTTGAAAATTGGTAAGGGTTCCCCTTATGCTTTTTTTCGCCAAAAAATAAACAATTTTTTTTTCAAAAATGTAATAAACTTGAGATGTAGAATTAAACTAGATGCCAAATTATGATCAAAATGGCTTCGATATTGAAAATCGGCTTAGATTTGGCAAAGTTGTGGCAATTCGAAGTCTGGGAATGTAATTTCAAAATTGGTAAGGGTTCCCCTTATGATTTTTTCGCAAAAAATACACAATTATTTTTTTTCAAAAATTAATAAACTTGAGATGTAGAATTAAACTAGATGCCAAATTATGATCAAAATGGCTTCGATATTGAAAATCGGCTTAGATTTGGCAAAGTTGTGGCAATTCGAAGTCTGGGAATGTAATTTCAAAATTGGTAAGGGTTCCCCCTTATGATTTTTTCGCAAAAAATACACAATTATTTTTTTGCAAAAATTAATAAACTTGAGATGTAGAATTAAACTAGATGCCAAATTATGATCAAAATGGCTTCGATATTGAAAATCGGCTTAGATTTGGCAAAGTTGCGGCAATTCGAAGTCTGGGAATGTCATTTCAAAATTGGTGAGGGTTCCCCCTTATGCTTTTTTCGCAAAAAATACACAATTTTTTTTTCAAAAATTAATAAACTTGAGATGTAGAATTAAACTAGATGCCAAATTATGATCAAAATGGCTTCGATATTGAAAATCGGCTTAGATTTGGCAAAGTTGTGGCAATTCGAAGTCTGGGAATGTCATTTCAAAATTGGTAAGGGTTCCCCCTTATGATTTTTTCGCAAAAAATACACAATTATTTTTTTGCAAAAATTAATAAACTTGAGATGTAGAATTAAACTAGATGCCAAATTATGATCAAAATGGCTTCGATATTGACAATCGGCTTAGATTTGACAAAGTTGTGGCAATTCGAAGTCTGGGAATGTCATTTCGAAAATTGGTAAGGGTTCCCCCTTATGCTTTTTTCGCCAAAAAATACAACATTATTTTTTTCAAAAAATGTAATAAACTTGAGATGTAGAATTAAACTAGATGCCAAATTATGATCAAAATGGCTTCGATATTGAAAATCGGCTTAGATTTGGCAAAGTTGCGGCAATTCGAAGTCTGGGAATGGCATTTCAAAATTGGTGAGGGTTCCCCTTATGCTTTTTTCGCAAAAAATACACAATTTTTTTTTCAAAAATTAATAAACTTGAGATGTAGAATTAAACTAGATGCCAAATTATGATCAGAATGGCTTCGATATTGACAATCGGTTTAGATTTGACAAAGTTGTGGCAATTCGAAGTCTGGGAATGTCATTTGAAAATTGGTAAGGGTTCCCCCTTATGCTTTTTTCGCCAAAAAATAAACAATTTTTTTTTCAAAAATGTAATAAACTTGAGATGTAGAATTAAACTAGATGCCAAATTATGATCAAAATGGCTTCGATATTGAAAATCGGCTTAGATTTGGCAAAGTTGTGGCAATTCGAAGTCTGGGAATGTAATTTCAAAATTTGTAAGGGTTCCCCCTTATGATTTTTTCGCAAAAAATACACAATTATTTTTTTGCAAAAATTAATAAACTTGAGATGTAGAATTAAACTAGATGCCAAATTATGATCAAAATGGCCTCGATATTGACAATCGGCTTAGATTTGACAAAGTTGTGGCAATTCGAAGTCTGGGAATGTCATTTGAAAATTGGTAAGGGTTCCCCCTTATGCTTTTTTCGCCAAAAAATACACAATTTTTTTTTGCAAAAATGTAATAAACTTGAGATGTAGAATTAAACTAGATGCCAAATTATGATCAAAATGGCTTCGATATTGAAAATCGGCTTAGATTTGGCAAAGTTGCGGCAATTCGAAGTCTGGGGATGGCATTTCAAAATTGGTGAGGGTTCCCCCTTATGCTTTTTTCGCAAAAAATACACAATTTTTTTTTTCAAAAATTAATAAACTTGAGATGTAGAATTAAACTAGATGCCAAATTATGATCAAAATGGCTTCGATATTGAAAATCGGCTTAGATTTGGCAAAGTTGTGGCAATTCGAAGTCTGGGAATGTCATTTCGAAAATTGGTAAGGGTTCCCCCTTATGCTTTTTTCGCCAAAAAAAACACAATTATTTTTTTGCAAAAATGTAATAAACTTGAGATGTAGAATTAAACTAGATGCCAAATTATGATCAAAATGGCTTCGATATTGAAAATCGGCTGAGATTTGGCAAAGTTGTGGCAATTCGAAGTCTGGGAATGTCATTTCAAAATTGGTGAGGGTTCCCCTTATGCTTTTTTCGCAAAAAATACACAATTTTTTTTTCAAAAATTAATAAACTTGAGATGTAGAATTAAACTAGATGCCAAATTATGATCAAAATGGCTTCGATATTGAAAATCGGCTTAGATTTGGCAAAGTTGTGGCAATTCGAAGTCTGGGAATGTCATTTCAAAATTGGTAAGGGTTCCCCCTTATGATTTTTTCGCAAAAAATACACAATTATTTTTTTGCAAAAATTAATAAACTTGAGATGTAGAATTAAACTAGATGCCAAATTATGATCAAAATGGCTTCGATATTGAAAATCGGCTTAGATTTGGCAAAGTTGCGGCAATTCGAAGTCTGGGAATGTCATTTCAAAATTGGTGAGGGTTCCCCCTTATGCTTTTTTCGCAAAATATACACAATTTTTTTTTCAAAAATTAATAAACTTGAGATGTAGAATTAAACTAGATGCCAAATTATGATCAAAATGGCTTCGATATTGAAAATCGGCTTAGATTTGGCAAAGTTGTGGCAATTCGAAGTCTGGGAATGTAATTTCAAAATTTGTAAGGGTTCCCCCTTATGATTTTTTCGCAAAAAATACACAATTATTTTTTTGCAAAAATTAATAAACTTGAGATGTAGAATTAAACTAGATGCCAAATTATGATCAAAATGGCTTCGATATTGAAAATCGGCTTAGATTTGGCAAAGTTGCGGCAATTCGAAGTCTGGGGATGGCATTTCAAAATTGGTGAGGGTTCCCTCTTATGCTTTTTTCGCAAAAAATACACAATTTTTTTTTCAAAAATTATCAAACTTTGAGATGTAGAATTAAACTTGATGCCAAATTATGATCGAAATGTTTTCGATATTGAAAATCGGCTTAGATTTGGCAAAGTTGCGGCAATTCGAAGTCTGGGAATGGCATTTCAAAATTGGTGAGGGTTCCTCCTTATGCTTTTTTCGCAAAAAATACACCATTTTTTTCGCCAAAAATTAATAAACCTGAGATGTAGAATTAAACTAGATGCCAAATTATGATCAAAAATGGCTTCGATATTGAAAATCGGCTGAGATTTGCAAAAGGGGTGGCAATTCGAAGTTCGGGGATGGTATTTCAAAATTGGTGAGGGTTCCCCCTTATGCTTTTTTCGCAAAAAATACACAATTTTTTTTTTTTAAAATTAATAAACTTGAGATGTAGAATTAAACTTGATGCCAAATTATGATCAAAATGGCCTTGATATTGACAATCGGTTTAGATTTGATAAAGTTGTGGCAATTCGAAGTCTGGGAATGTCATTTGAAAATTGGTAAGGGTTCCCCCTTATGCTTTTTTCGCCAAATAAAGACATATTTTTTTTTTCAAAAATGTATAAACTTGAGATGTAGGATTAAACTAGATGCCAAATTATGATCAAAATGGCTTCGATATTGAAAATCGGCTTAGATTTGGCAAATTTGTGGCAATTCGAAGTCTCGGGAATGTAATTTTCAAAATTGGCAAATTTTGCGCAAATTTTTTTTTCGCAAAAAATACACAATTATTTTTTTTTAAAAATGTAATAAATTTGAAATGTCGAATTAAAAAAAGAAAAAAAAAATGATCAAAATGGCTTCGATATTGAAAATCGGTTGAGATTTGGCAAAGTTGCGGCAATTAGAAGTCTAGGAATGGCATTTCAAAATTGAGAGGAGGGTTCCCCCTTATGCTTTTTTCGCAAAAAATACACAATTTTTTTTTTTCAAAAATTTATAAACTTGAGATGTAGACTCAAACTAGATGCCAAATTATGATCAAAATGGCCTTGATATTGACAATCGGTTTATATTTGATAAAGTTGTGGCAATTCGAAGTTCGGGAATGTAATTTGAAAATTGGTAAGGGTTCCCCCTTATGCTTTTTTAGACAAAGAAAAAATATTTTGTTTTTTTCAAAATGTAGTAAACTTGAGATGAATGATTAAACTAGATGCCAAATTATGATCAAAATGGCTTCGATATTGAAAATCGGCTTAGATTTGGCAAAGTTGTGGCAATTCGAAGTCTGGGAATGTAATTTCAAAATTGGTAAGGGTTCCCTTTATAATTTTTTCGCAAAAAATACACACTATTTTTTTTCTAAAAATTAATAAACTTGAAATGTAGAATTAAACTAGATGCTAAATTATGATCAAAATGGCTTCGATATTGAAAATCGGCTTAGATTTGGCAAAGTTGCGGCAATTCGAAGTCTGGGAATGTTATTTCAAAATTTGTAAGGGTTCCCCTTTATGATTTTTTCGCAAAAAATAGACAATTATTTTTGGCAAGAATCTAATAAACTTGAGATGTAGAATTCAAACTAGATGCCAAATTATGATCAAAATGGCTTCGATATTGAAAATCGGCTTAGATTTGGCAAAGTTGCGGCAATTCGAAGTCTGGGAATGTTATTTCAAAATTGCAAAGGGTGTTCTCTTATGCTTTTTTCGCAAAAAATACAAAATTATTTTTTTGCAAGAATTACTAAACTTGAGATGTAGAATTACAAACTAGATGCCAAACTATGATCAGAATGGCTTCGATATTAAAAATCGGCTTAGATTTGGCAAAGTTGCGGCAATTTGAAGTCTGGGGGATGGCATTTCTAAAACTGGTGAGGAGTCCCTTTTATGCTTTTTTCGCTAAAAAATACACAATTTTTTTTTCAAAAATGTAATAAACTTGAGATGTAGAATTAACCTAGATGCCAAATTATGATCAAAATGGCCTCGATATTGACAATCGGCTTAGATTTGACAAAGTTGTGGCAATTCGAAATTTTGGAATGTCATTTGAAAATTGGTAAGGGTTCCCCTTATGCTTTTTTCGCTAAAAAAAACATTTTTTTTTTTTCAAAAATGTACAAACTTGCGATGTAGGATTAAACTAGATGCCAAATTATGATCAGAACGGCTTCGATATTGACAATCGGTTTAGATTTGACAAAGTTGTGGCAATTCGATGTCTGGAAATGTCATTTGAAAATTGCAAAGGGTCCTCCCCATGCTTTTTTCGCCTGCAAAAAAGGACATTTTTTTTTTCAAAAATGTATAAACTTGAGATGTAGAATTAAACTAGATGCCAAATTATGATCGAAATGGCTTCGATATTGAAAATCGGCTTAGATTTGGCAAAGTTCCGGCAATTCGAAGTCTGGGGATGGCATTTCAAAATTGGTGAGGGTTCCCTCTTATGCTTTTTTCGCCCAAAAAATACACAATTTTTTTTTTCAAAAATTAATAAACTTGAGATGTAGAATTAACCTAGATGCCAAATTATGATCAAAATGGCTTTGATATTGAAAATCGGCTGAGATTTGGCAAAGTTGCGGCAATTAGAAGTCTGGGGATGGCATTTCAAAATTGCTGAGGGTTCTCCCTTATGCTTTTTTCGCAAAAAATACACAATTTTTTATTTCAAAAATCAATAAACTTGAGATGTAGAATTAAACTAGATGCCACCCCATGATCAGAACGGCTTCGATATTGACAATCGGTTTAGATTTGACAAAGTTGTGGCAATTCGATGTCTGGGAATGTCATTTTGAAAATTGCAATGGGGACCGCTCTTTTATGCTTTTTTTCGCCCAAAAAAACCATTATTTTTTTCAAAAATGTAGTAAACTTGAGATGTAGAATTAAACTAGATGCCAAATTATGATTAAAATGGCTTCGATATTGGAAATCGGCTTAGATTTGGCAAAGTTGTGGCAATTCGATGTCTGGGAATGTAATTTCAAAATTTGTAAGGGTTCTGCGTATTATTTTTTCGCAAGAACTACACAATTATTTATTTGCAAAAATTAATAAACTTGAGATTTAGAACTAAACTAGATGCTAAATTATGATCAAAATGGCCTCGATATTGACAATCGGCTTAGATTTGACAAAGTTGTGGCAATTCGAAGTCTGGGAATGTCATTTGAAAATTGCTAAGGGTTCCCTCCTATGCTTTTTTCGCCAAAAAAAAACATTTCTTTTTTTCAAAAATGTATAAACTTGAGATGTAGAATTAAACTAGATGCCAAATTATGATCAAAATGGCTTCGATATTGAAAATCGGCTTAGATTTGGCAAAGTTGCGGCAATTCGAAGTCTGCGGATGGCATTTCAAAATTGCTGAGGTTCCCCTTATGCTTTTTTCGCAAAAATACACAATTTTTTTTTTTTCAAAAATTAATAAATTTGAGATGTAGAATTAAACTAGATGCCAAATTATGATCAAAATGACAACGATATTGACAATCGGTTTATATTTGATAAAGTTGTGGCAATTCGAAGTCTGGGAATGTCATTTGAAAATTGCATAGGGTTCCCCCTCATGCTTTTTTCGCCAAAAAAAAACATTTTTTTTTTTCAAAATGTAGTAAACTTGTGATGTAGAATTAAACTAGATGCCAAATTATGATCAGAACGGCTTCGATATTGACAATCGGTTTAGATTTGACAAAGTTGTGGCAATTCGATGTCTGGGAATGTCATTTGAAAATTGGTAAGGGTTCCCCTTATGCTTTTTTTTTCGCCCAAAAAAAAACATTTTTTTTTTTCAAAAATGTAGTAAACTTGAGATGTAGAATTAAACTAGATGCCAAATTATGATCGAAATGGCTTCGATATTGAAAATCGGCTTAGATTTGGCAAAAGCTCCGGCAATTCGAAGTCTGGGAATGGAGATTAAAAAATTGGTGTGAGGGTACTTCTAAATGCTTTTTTTCGCAAAAAATACACAATTTTTTTTTTTCAAAAATTAATAAACTTGAGATGTAGAATTAACCTAGATGCCAAATTATGATCAAAATGGCTTCGATATTGAAAATCGGCTGAGATTTGGCAAAGTTGCGGCAATTAGAAGTCTGGGGATGGCATTTCAAAATTGGTGAGGGTTCCCCCTTATGCTTTTTTCGCAAAAAATACACAATTTTTTATTTCAAAAAATCAATAAACTTGAGATGTAGAATTAAACTAGATGCCAAATTATGATCAGAACGGCTTCGATATTGACAATCGGTTTAGATTTGACAAAGTTGTGGCAATTCGATGTCTGGGAATGTCATTTGAAAATTGGTAAGGGTTCCCCCTTATGCTTTTTTCTTCAAAAAAAAACATTTTTTTTTTCAAAAATGTATAAACTTGAGATGTAGAATTAAACTAGATGCCAAATTATGATTAAAATGGCTTCGATATTGAAAATCGGCTTAGATTTGGCAAAAGTTGTGGCAATTTGATGTCTGGGAATGTAATTTCAAAATTTGCAAAAAACAACCCTCAAGATTTTTTCCGCAAGAACTACACAATTATTTATTTGCAAAAATTAATAAACTTGAGATTTAGAACTAAACTAGATGCTAAATTATGATCAAAATGGCTTCGATATTGACAATCGGTTTAGATTTGACAAAGTTGTGGCAATTCGAAGTCTGGGAATGTCATTTGAAAATCGGTAAGGGTTCCCCCTCATGCTTTTTTTCTCAAAAAAAAAACATTTTTTTTTTTCAAAAATGTAGTAAACTTGAGATGTAGAATTAAACTAGATGCCAAATTATGATCAAAATGGCTTCGATATTGAAAATCGGCTTAGATTTGGCAAAGTTGCGGCAATTCGAAGTCTGCGGATGGCATTTCAAAATTGGTGAGGGTTCCCCCTTATGGTTTTTTCGCAAAAAATACACAATTTTTTTTTCAAAAATTAATAAATTTGAGATGTAGAATTAAACTAGATGCCAAATTATGATCAAAAATGGCCTCGATATTGACAATCGGTTTATATTTGATAAAGTTGTGGCAATTTGAAGTCTGGGAATGTCATTTGAAAATTGGTAAGGCTTCCTCCTTATGCTTTTTTCGCCAAAAAAAAAACATATTTTTTTTTCAAAAATGTATAAACTTGAGATGTAGAATTAAACTAGATGCTAAATTATGATCAAAATGGCTTCGGATATTGAAAATCGGCTTAGATTTGGCAAAGTTGCGGCACAACGAAGTCTGGGGACCTGGCATTTCAAAATTGGTGAGGTTCCCCCTTATGCTTTTTTTCGCAAAAAATACACAATTTTTTTTTTCAAAAATTAATAAACTTGAGATGAAGGATTAAACTAGATGCCAAATTATGATCAAAATGGCTTCGATATTGAAAATCGGCTTAGATTTGGCAAAGTTGTGGCAAATCGAAGTCTGGGAATGTAATTTCAAAATTGCGAAGGATTCCTTTTTATAGATTTTTTCGCAAAAAATAAACAATTATTTTTTTTAAAAATTAATAAACTTGAAATGTAGAATTAAACTAGATGCTAAATTATGATCAAAATGGCTTCGATATTGAAAATCGGCTTAGATTTGGCAAAGTTGCGGCAATTCGAAGTCTGGGAATGTTATTTCAAAAATTTGTAAGGGTTCCCCTTATGATTTTTTCGCAAAAAATAGACAATTATTTTTTTGCAAGAATTAATAAACTTGAGATGTAGAATTAAACTAGATGCCAAATTATGATCAAAATGGCTTCGATATTGAAAATCATCTTGAGATTTGGCAAAGTTATGGCAATTCGAAGTCTGGGGATGGCATTTCAAAACTGGTGAGGGTTCCCCTTTATGGTTTTTTCGCAAAATATACACAATTCTATTTTTCAAAAATTAATAAACTTGAGATGTAGAATTAAACTAGATGCCAAACTATGATCAGAATGGCTTCGATATTAAAAATCGGCTTAGATTTGGCAAAGTTGTGGCAATTCGAAGTCTGGGAATGTACTTTCAAAATTTGTAAGGGTTCTCCCCCCCAATTTTTCGCAAAAAATGGACAATTATTTTTTCGCAAGAATTTATAAACTTGAGATGTAGAATTAAACTAGATGCCAAATTATGATCAAAATGGCTTCGATATTGAAAATCGGCTGAGATTTGGCAAAGTTGCGGCAATTGGAAGTCTGGGAATGGCATTTCAAAACTGCGGAAGGGTTCCCCCTTATGCTTTTTTCGCAAAATATACAAAATTGATTTTTTCAAAAAATTAATAAACTTGAGATGTAGAATTAAACTAGGATGAGGAACCATGATCAGAATGGTTTGGATATTAAAAATCGGCTTAGATTTGGCAAAGTTGTGGCAATTCGAAGTCTCAGAATGTAATTTCAAAATTTGTAAGGGTTCCCCTTTATGATTTTTTCGCAAAAATACACACAATTATTTATTTGCAAAAATTAATAAACTTGAGATGTAGAATTAAACTAGATGCCAAATTATGATCGAAATGGCTTCGATATTGAAAATCGGCTTAGATTTGGCAAAGTTGCGGCAATTTGAAGTCTGGGAGGAAGAGCATTCCCAAATTGGTGAGGGTAACTCTTATGCTTTTTTCGCAAAACATACACAATTTTTTCTTCAAAAATTAATAAACTTGAGATGTAGAATTGAACTTGATGCCAAATTATGATCAAAATGGCCTCGATATTGACAATCGGCTTAGATTTGACAAAGTTGTGGCAATTCGAAGTTTGGGAATGTCATTTGAAAATCACGTAAGGGTTTCATGCTTTTTTTGTTAAAAATAAACATTTTTTTTTCAAATGATAAACTTGAGATGTAGGATTAAACTAGATGCCAAATGATGATCAAAATGGCTTCGATATTAAAAATCGGCTTAGATTTGGCAAAGTTGTGGCAATAATAGTCTGGGAATGTATCAAAATTTGTAAGGGTTCCCCCTTATGATTTTTTTCGCCCCAAAAATACACAATTATTTTTTGCCAAAAATTAATAAAACTTGAGATGTAGAATTAAACTAGATGCCAAATTATGATCAAAATGGCTTCGATATTGAAAATCGGCTGAGATTTGGCAAAGAGGTGGGGCAAATTGAAGTCTGGGGATGGCATTTCAAAATTGCTGAGGGTTCTCCCCCATGCTTTTTTCGCAAAAAATACACAATTTTTTTTTTCAAAAATTAATAAACTTGAGATGTAGAATTAACCAAGATGCCAAACTATGATCAAAATGGCCTCGATATTGACAATCGGTTTAGATTTGATAAAGTTGTGGCAATTCCCAGTCTGGGAATGTCATTTGAAAATTGCGAAGGGTTCCCCCTTATGCTTTTTTCGCCAAATAAAAAATATTTTTTTTTTTCAAACATGTATAAACTTGAGATGTGGTGGATTAAACTAGATGCCAAATTATGATCAAAATGGCTTCGATATTGAAAATCGGCTTAGATTTGGCAAAGTTGTGGCAATTCGAAGTCTGGGAATGTAATTTCAAAATTGGTAAGGGTTCTCCTTATGATTTTTTCGCAAAAAATACACAATTATTTTTTTTAAAAAATTAATAAACTTGAAATGTAGGATTAAACTAGATGCCAAATTATGATCAAAATGGCTTTGATATTGAAAATCGGCTTAGATTTATCAAAGTTGTCTTATACTCGAAGTCTGGGATTGTAATTTCAAAATTTGTAAGGGTTCCAAATTATGATTTTTTTCGCAAAAAATACACAATTATTTATTTGCAAAAATTAATAAACTTGAGATGTAGAATTAAACTAGATGCCAAATTATGATAAAAATGGCTTCGATATTGAAAATTGGCTTAGATTTGGCAAAGTTGCGGCAATTCGAAGTCTGGGGATGGCATTGGCAAATTGGTGAGGGTTCTCCCCCATGCTTTTTTCGCAAAAAATACACAATTGTTTTTTTTCAAAAATTAATAAACTTCAGATGTACAATTAAACTAGATGCCAAATTATGATCAGAACGGCTTCGATATTGACAATCGGTTTAGATTTGACAAAGTTGTATAAATTCGAAGTCTGGGAATGTCATTTGAAAATTGGTAAGGGTTCCCCCTTATGCTTTTTTCGCCAAAAAAAAACAATTTTTTTTTCAAAATGTAGTAAACTTGAGATGTAGAATTAAACTAGATGCCAAATTATGATCAAAATGGCTTTGATATTGAAAATCGGCTATGATTTGGCAAAGTTGTGGTAATTCGAAGTCTGGGAATGTAATTTCAAAATTTGCAAGGGTTTCCCCTTATGATTTTTTTCGCAAAAAATAATAATTATTTATTTGGCAAAAATTAATAAACTTGAGATTTAGAACTAAACTAGATGCTAAATTATGATCAAAATGGCCTAGATATTGACAATCGGTTTAGATTTGACAAAGTTGTGGCAATTCGAAGTCTGGGAATGTCATTTTGAAATTGGTATGGGTTCCCCCTTATGCTTTTTTCGCCAAAAAAAAAACATTTTTTTTTTTTCTAAAATGGACAAACTTGAGATGTAGAATTAAACTAGATGCCAAATTATGATCGAAATGGCTTCGATATTGAAAATCGGCTGACAAAAGGCAATGTTGCGGCAATTCGAAGTCTGGGGATGTCATTTGAAAAATTGCAAGGGTTCTCCCCATGCTTTTATCGCCAAAAAAACCCTCTTTTTTTTTCAAAAATGTATAAACCTGAGATGAAGGATTAAACTAGATGCCAAATTATGATCAAAATGGCTTCGATATTGAAAATCGGGCTTAGATTTGGCAAAGCAAAGGCAATTCGAAGTTTGGGAATGTAATTTCAAAATTGGTAAGGGTTCCCCCTTATGATTTTTTCGCTAAAATACATACTATTTTTTTAGGTAAAAATTAATAAACTTGAAATGTAGAATTAAACTAGATGCCAAATTATGATCAAAATGGCTTCGATATTGAAAATCGGCTTAGATTTGTCAAAGTTGTGGCAATTCGAAGTCTGGGAATGTAATTTCAAAATTGGTAAGGGTTCCCCCTTATGATTTTTTTCGCAAAAAATACACAATTATTTTTTTGCAAGAATGAATAAACTTGAGATTTAGGATTAAACTAGATGCCAAATTATGATCAAAATGGCTTCGATATTGAAAATCGGCTTAGATTTGTCAAAGTTGTGGCAATTCGAAGTCTGGGAATGTCATTTCAAAATTGGTAAGGGTTCCTCCTTATGTGCTTTTATCGCCAAAAAAAAAACCTTTTTTTTTCAAAAATGCATAAACCTGAGATGAAGGATTAAACTAGATGCCAAATTATGATCAAAAATGGCTTCGATATTGAAAATCGGCTTAGACATGGCAAAAGCCGTGGCAATTCGAAGTCTGGGAATGTCATTTGAAAATTGGTAAGGGTTCCCCATTATGCTTTTTTTCGCCAAAAAAAGACAATTTTTTTTTTCAAAAAATGTATAAACTTGAGATGTAGAATTAAACTAGATGCCAAATTATGATCAAAATGGCTTCGATATTGAAAATCGGCTTAGATTTGTCAAAGTTGCGGCACTCTGAAGTCTGGGGATGGCATTTCAAAATTGGTGAGGGTTCCCCCTTATGCTTTTTTCGCAAAAAATACATACTTTTTTTTTTTCAAAAATTAATAAACTTGAGATGAAGGATTAAACTAGATGCCAAATTATGATCAAAATGGCTTCGATATTGAAAATCGGCTTAGACAAGGTAAAGTTTGGCAAATCGAAGTCTGGGAATGTAATTTCAAAATTGGTAAGGGTTCCCTCTAATGATTTTTTCTGCAAAAATAAACAATTATTTTCTAACCAAAATTACTAAAATCGAGATGTAGAATTAAACTAGATGCTAAATTATGATCAAAATGGCTTAGATATTGAAAATCGGCTTAGATTTGGCAAAGTTGCGGCAATTCGAAGTCTGGGAATGTTATTTCAAAATTTGTAAGGGTTCCCTCTTATGATTTTTTCGCAAAAAATAGACAATTATTTTTTGCAAGAATTAATAAACTTGAGATGTAGAATTAAACTAGATGCCAAATTATGATCAAAATGGTATCGATATTGAAAATCATATTGAGATTTGGCAAAGTTCTGGCAATTCGAAGTCTGGGGATGGCATTTCAAACCAAGGAAGGGTTCCCCTTTATGCTTTTTTCGCAAAATATACAAAAAAATTTTTTTTCAAAAATTAATAAACTTGAGATGTAGAATTAAACTAGATGCCAAATCAAGATCAGAATGGCTTCGATATTAAAAATCGGCTTAGATTTGGCAAAGTTGTGGCAATTCGAAGTCTGGGAATGTAATTTTAAAATTTGTAAGGGTTCCCTCTTATAATTTTTTTTCGCAAAAAATGGACAATTATTTTTTGGCAAGAATTTATAAACTTGAGATGTAGAATTAAACTAGATGCCAAATTATGATCAAAATGGCTTCGATATTGAAAATCGGCTGAGATTTGGCAAAGTTATGGCAATTCGAAGTCTGGGAATGGCATTTCAAAACTGGTGAGGGTTCCCCCTTATGCTTTTTTCGCCCAAAATATACACAATTTTTTTTCAAAAATTAATAAACTTGAGATGTAGAATTAAACTAGATGCCAAACTATGATCAGAATGGTTTCGATATTAAAAATCGGCTTTTAGATTTTTCAAGTGTTGTGGCAATTCGAAGTCTGGAAATGTAATTTCAAAATTTGTAAGGGTATCTCTTATGATTTTTTTCGCAAAAAATACACAATTATTTATTTGCTAAAAATTAATAAACTTGAGATGTAGAATTAAACTAGATGCCAAATTATGATCGAAATGGCTTCGATATTGAAAATCGGCTTAGATTTGGCAAAGTTGCGGCAATTCGAAGTTCGGGGATGGCATTTCAAAATTGGTGAGGGTTCCCTTCTTATGCTTTTTTCGCAAAACATACACAATTTTTTTTTCAAAAATTAATAAACTTGAGATGTAGAATTAAACTTGATGCCAAATTATGATCAAAATGGCCTCGATATTGACAATCGGCTTAGATTTGACAAAGTTGTGGCAATTCGAAGTTTGGGAATGTCATTTGAAAATTGGTAAGGGTTTCCCTTATGCTTTTTGCGCCAAAAAATAAACATTTTTTTTTTCAAAAATGTATAAACTTGAGATGCAAAATTAAACTAGATGCCAAAATGATGATCAAAATGGCTTCGATATTAAAAATCGGCTTAGATTTGGCAAAGTTGTGGCAATACGAAGTCTGGGAATGTTATTTCAAAATTTGTATGGCTTCCCTATGATTTTTTCGCAAAAAATACACAATTATTTTTTTACAAAAAATTAATAAACTTGAGATGTAGAATTAAACTAGATGCCAAATTATGATCAAAATGGCTTCGATATTGAAAATCGGCTGGAGATTTGTAAAAGTTGGTGGCAATTCGAAGTCTGGGGATGGCATTTCAAAACTGGTGAGGGTTCCCACTTATGCTTTTTTTCGCAAAAAATACACAATTATTTTTTTCAAAAATTAATAAACTTGAGATGTAGAATTAAACTAGATGCCAAATTATGATCAAAATGGCCTCGATATTGACAATCGGTTTAGATTTGATAAAGTTGTGGCAATTCGAAGTCTGGGAATGTCATTTTGAAAATTGCATAGGGTTCCCCCTTATGCTTTTTTCGCCAAAAATAAAAAATATTTTTTTTCAAAACATGTATAAACTTGAAATGCAGGATTAAACTAGATGCCAAATTATGATCAAAATGGCTTTGATATTGAAAATCGGCTTAGATTTGGCAAAGTTGTGGCAATTCGAAGCTTGGGAATGTAATTTCAAAATTGGTAAGGGTTCCCTCTTATGATTTTTTCGCTAAAAAATACACAATTATTTTTTTTAAAAAATTAATAAACTTGAAATGTAGGATTAAACTAGATGCCAAATTATGATCAAAATGGCTTCGATATTGAAAATCGGCTTAGATTTGGCAAAGTTGTGGCAATTTGAAGTCTGGGATTGTAAATTTCAAAATTTGTATGGCTTCCTTTTATGATTTTTTTTCGCAAAAAATACACAATTATTTATTTGCAAAAATTAATAAACTTGAGATGTAGAATTAAACTAGATGTAAAATTATGATAAAAATGGCTTCGATATTGAAAATCGGCTTAGATTTGGCAAAGTTGCGGCAATTCGAAGTCTGGGAATGGCATTTCAAAATTGGTGAGGGTTCCCCTTTATGCTTTTTTCGCCAAAAAATACACAATTTTTTTTTTCAAAAATCTACCAAACTTCAGATGTACAATTAAACTAGATGCCAAATTATGATCAGAACGGCTTCTGATATTGACAATCGGTTTAGATTTGACAAAGTTGTTTCAATTCGAAGTCTGGGAATGTCGATGGAAAAATTGGTAAGGGTTCCCTTTTCTGGCGTTTTTTTCGGCTAAAAAAAAAACAATTTTTTTTTTCAAAAATGTATAAACTTGAGATGTAGAATTAAACTAGATGCCAAATTATGATCAAAAATGGCTTCGATATTGAAAATCGGCTTAGATTTGGCAAAGTTGTGGCAATTTGAAGTCTGGGAATGTAATTTCAAAATTTGTAAGGGTTTCCCATTATGATTTTTTCGCGAAAAATACACAATTATTTATTTGCAAAAATTAATAAACTTGAGATTTAGAACTAAACTAGATGCTAAATTATGATCAAAATGGCCTCGATATTGACAAATAGGTTTAGATTTGACAAAGTTGTGGCAATTCGAAGTCTGGGAATGTCATTTGAAAATTGGTAAGGTTCCCCCTTATGCATTTTTTCGCCAAAAAAAAAACAATTTTTTTTTCTAAAATGTATAAACTTGAGATGTAGAATTAAACTAGATGCTAAATTATGATCGAAAATGGCTTCTTGATATTGAAAATCGGCTTAGATTTGGCAAAGTTGCGGCAATTCGAAGTCTGGGGATGTCATTTGAAAATTGGTAAGGGTTCCCCCTTATGCTTTTATCGCCAAAAAAAAAAACCTTTTTTTTTCAAAAATGTATAAACCTGAGATGAAGGATTAAACTAGATGCCAAATTATGATCAAAATGGCTTCGATATTGAAAATCGGCTTAGATTTGGCAAAGTTGTGGCAATTCGAAGTCTGGGAATGTAATTTCAAAATTGCATAGGGTTCCCCCTTATGATTTTTTTTTCGCAAAAAATACACAATTATTTTTTTTAAAAAATTAATAAACTTGAAATGTCGAATTAAACTAGATGCCAAATTATGATCAAAATGGCTTCGATATTGAAAATCGGCTTAGATTTGTCAAAGTTGCGGCAATTCGAAGTCTGGGAATGTTATTTCAAAATTGGTATGGCTTCCCCCTTATGATTTTTTTCGCTAAAAATACACAATTATTTTTTGGCAAGAATCTAATAAACTTGAGATTTAGGATTAAACTAGATGCCAAATTATGATCAAAATGGCTTCGATATTGAAAATCGGCTGAGATTTGGCAAAGTTGCGGCAATTCGAAGTTCGGGGATGGCATTTCAAAACTGCTGAGGGTTCCCTCTTATGCTTTTTTCGCAAAAAATACACAATTTTAATTTTTCAAAAATTAATAAACTTGAGATGTAGAATTAAACTAGATGCCAAATTATGATCAAAAAAAATTCTGATATTGACAATCGGTTTAGATTTGATAAAGTTGTGGCAATTTGAAGTCTGGGAATGTTACTTGAAAATTGGTAAGGGTTCCCCCTTATGCTTTTTTCGCCAAATAAAAAATATTTTTTTTTTCAAAAATGTATAAACATAAGGGGGAACTCGTACCAATTTTCAAATGACATTCCCAGACTTCGAATTGCCACAACTTTGTCAAATCTAAGCCGATTGTCAATATCGAAGCCATTTTGATCATAATTTGGCATCTAGTTTAATTCTACATCTCAAGTTTATTACATTTTTGAAAAAAAAATTGTGTATTTTTTGCGAAAAAAGCATAAGGGGGAACCCTTACCAATTTTGAAATGACATTCCCAGACTTCGAATTGCCACAACTTTGCCAAATCTAAACCGATTGTCAATATCGAAGCCATTTTGATCATAATTTGGCATCTAGTTTAATTCTACATCTCAAGTTTATTAATTTTTGAAAAAAAAATTGTGTATTTTTTGCGAAAAAAGCATAAGGGGGAACCCTCACAAATTTTGAAATGCCATCCCCAGACTTCGAATTGCCACAACTTTGCCAAATCTAAGCCGATTTTCAATATCGAAGCCATTTTGATCATAATTTGGCATCTAGTTTAATTCTACATCTCAAGTTTATTACATTTTTGAAAAAAAAATTGTTGTTTTTTTTGGCGAAAAAAGCATAAGGGGGAACCCTTACCAATTTTCAAATGACATTCCCAGACTTCGAATTGCCACAACTTTGTCAAATCTAAACCGATTGTCAATATCGAGGCCATTTTGATCATAATTTGGCATCTAGTTTAATTCTACATCTCAAGTTTATTAATTTTTGCAAAAAATAATTGTGTATTTTTTGCGAAAAAAGCATAAGGGGGAACCCTCACCAATTTTGAAATGTACATTCCCAGACTTCGAATTGCCACAACTTTGCCAAATCTAAGCCGATTTTCAATATCGAAGCCATTTTGATCATAATTTGGCATCTAGTTTAATTCTACATCTCAAGTTTATTACATTTTTGAAAAAAATAATTGTTTATTTTTTGGCGAAAAAAGCATAAGGGGGAACCCTTACCAATTTTGAAATGACATTCCCAGACTTCGAATTGCCACAACTTTGCCAAATCTAAGCCGATTTTCAATATCGAAGCCATTTTGATCATAATTTGGCATCTAGTTTAATTCTACATCTCAAGTTTATTACATTTTTGAAATAAATAATTGTGTATTTTTTGGCGAAAAAATCATAAGGGGGAACCCTTACCAATTTTGAAATTACATTCCCAGACTTCGAATTGCCACAACTTTGCCAAATCTAAGCCGATTTTCAATATCGAAGCCATTTTGATCATAATTTGGCATCTAGTTTAATTCTACATCTCAAGTTTATTAATTTTTGAAAAAAAAATTGTGTATTTTTTGGCGAAAAAAGCATAAGGGGGAACCCTCACCAATTTTGAAATGCCATCCCCAGACTTCGAATTGCCGCAACTTTGCCAAATCTAAGCCGATTGTCAATATCGAAGCCATTTTGATCATAATTTGGCATCTAGTTTAATTCTACATCTCAAGTTTATTAATTTTTGAAAAAAAAATTGTGTATTTTTTGCGAAAAAAGCATAAGGGGGAACCCTCACCAATTTTGAAATGCCATCCCCAGACTTCGAATTGCCGCAACTTTGCCAAATCTAAGCCGATTTTCAATATCGAAGCCATTTTGATCATAATTTGGCATCTAGTTTAATTCTACATCTCAAGTTTATTAATTTTTGAAAAAAAATAATTGTGTATTTTTTGGCGAAAAAAGCATAAGGGGGAACCCTTACCAATTTTGAAATGACATTCCCAGACTTCGAATTGCCACAACTTTGCCAAATCTAAACCGATTTTCAATATCGAAGCCATTTTGATCATAATTTGGCATCTAGTTTAATTCTACATCTCAAGTTTATTAATTTTTGCAAATAAATAATTGTGTATTTTTTGCGAAAAAATCATAAGGGGGAACCCTTACAAATTTTGAAATTACATTCCCAGACTTCGAATTGCCACAACTTTGCCAAATCTAAGCCGATTTTCAATATCGAAGCCATTTTGATCATAATTTGGCATCTAGTTTAATTCTACATCTCAAGTTTATTACATTTTTGAAAAAAAAATTGTGTATTTTTTGGCGAAAAAAGCATAAGGGGGAACCCTTACCAATTTTGAAATGACATTCCCAGACTTCGAATTGCCACAACTTTGTCAAATCTAAACCGATTGTCAATATCGAAGCCATTCTGATCATAATTTGGCATCTAGTTTAATTCTACATCTGAAGTTTATTAATTTTTGAAAAAAAAATTGTGTATTTTTTGCGAAAAAAGCATAAGGGGGAACCCTCACCAATTTTGAAATGCCATCCCCAGACTTCGAATTGCCGCAACTTTGCCAAATCTAAGCCGATTTTCAATATCGAAGCCATTTTGATCATAATTTGGCATCTAGTTTAATTCTACATCTCAAGTTTATACATTTTTGAAAAAAAAAATGTTTTTTTTTTGGCGAAAAAAGCATAAGGGGGAACCCTTACCAATTTTCAAATGACATTCCCAGACTTCGAATTGCCACAACTTTGTCAAATCTAAACCGATTGTCAATATCGAGGCCATTTTGATCATAATTTAGCATCTAGTTTAGTTCTAAATCTCAAGTTTATTAATTTTTGCAAAAAAATAATTGTGTATTTTTTGCGAAAAAATCATAAGGGGGAACCCTTACAAATTTTGAAATTACATTCCCAGACTTCGAATTGCCACAACTTTGCCAAATCTAAGCCGATTTTCAATATCGAAGCCATTTTGATCATAATTTGGCATCTAGTTTAATTCTACATCTCAAGTTTATTACATTTTTGAAAAAAAAATTGTTTTTTTTTTGGCGAAAAAAGCATAAGGGGGAACCCTTACCAATTTTCAAATGACATTCCCAGACTTCGAATTGCCACAACTTTGTCAAATCTAAACCGATTGTCAATATCGAAGCCGTTTTGATCATAATTTGGCATCTAGTTTAATTCTACATCTCAAGTTTATTAATTTTTGAAAAAATAATTGTGTATTTTTTGCGAAAAAAGCATAAGGGGGAACCCTCACCAATTTTGAAATGCCATCCCCAGACTTCGAATTGCCGCAACTTTGCCAAATCTAAGCCGATTTTCAATATCGAAGCCATTTTGATCATAATTTGGCATCTAGTTTAATTCTACATCTCAAGTTTATACATTTTTGAAAAAAAAATTGTGTTTTTTTTTGGCGAAAAAAGCATAAGGGGGAACCCTTACCAATTTTCAAATGACATTCCCAGACTTCGAATTGCCACAACTTTGTCAAATCTAAACCGATTGTCAATATCGAGGCCATTTTGATCATAATTTGGCATCTAGTTTAATTCTACATCTCAAGTTTATTAATTTTTGCAAAAAAATAATTGTGTATTTTTTGCGAAAAAATCATAAGGGGGAACCCTTACCAATTTTGAAATTACATTCCCAGACTTCGAATTGCCACAACTTTGCCAAATCTAAGCCGATTTTCAATATCGAAGCCATTTTGATCATAATTTGGCATCTAGTTTAATTCTACATCTCAAGTTTATTAATTTTTGAAAAAAAAAATTGTGTATTTTTTGCGAAAAAAGCATAAGGGGGAACCCTTACCAATTTTGAAATGACATTCCCAGACTTCGAATTGCCGCAACTTTGCCAAATCTAAGCCGATTTTCAATATCGAAGCCATTTTGATCATAATTTGGCATCTAGTTTAATTCTACATCTCAAGTTTATTAATTTTTGCAAAAAAATAATTGTGTATTTTTTGCGAAAAAATCATAAGGGGGAACCCTTACCAATTTTGAAATGACATTCCCAGACTTCGAATTGCCACAACTTTGTCAAATCTAAGCCGATTTTCAATATCGAAGCCATTTTGATCATAATTTGGCATCTAGTTTAATTCTACATCTCAAGTTTATTAATTTTTGCAAAAAAATAATTGTGTATTTTTTGCGAAAAAATCATAAGGGGGAACCCTTACCAATTTTGAAATTACATTCCCAGACTTCGAATTGCCACAACTTTGCCAAATCTAAGCCGATTTTCAATATCGAAGCCATTTTGATCATAATTTGGCATCTAGTTTAATTCTACATCTCAAGTTTATACATTTTTGAAAAAAAAATTGTGTTTTTTTTTGGCGAAAAAAGCATAAGGGGGAACCCTTACCAATTTTCAAATGACATTCCCAGACTTCGAATTGCCACAACTTTGTCAAATCTAAACCGATTGTCAATATCGAAGCCATTTTGATCATAATTTGGCATCTAGTTTAATTCTACATCTCAAGTTTATTAATTTTTGCAAAAAATAATTGTGTATTTTTTGCGAAAAAAGCATAAGGGGGAACCCTCACCAATTTTGAAATGCCATCCCCAGACTTCGAATTGCCGCAACTTTGCCAAATCTAAGCCGATTTTCAATATCGAAGCCATTTTGATCATAATTTGGCATCTAGTTTAATTCTACATCTCAAGTTTATACATTTTTGAAAAAAAAAATGTTTTTTTTTTGGCGAAAAAAGCATAAGGGGGAACCCTTACCAATTTTCAAATGACATTCCCAGACTTCGAATTGCCACAACTTTGTCAAATCTAAACCGATTGTCAATATCGAGGCCATTTTGATCATAATTTGGCATCTAGTTTAATTCTACATCTCAAGTTTATTAATTTTTGCAAATAAATAATTGTGTATTTTTTGCGAAAAAATCATAAGGGGGAACCCTTACAAATTTTGAAATTACATTCCCAGACTTCGAATTGCCACAACTTTGCCAAATCTAAGCCGATTTTCAATATCGAAGCCATTTTGATCATAATTTGGCATCTAGTTTAATTCTACATCTCAAGTTTATACATTTTTGAAAAAAAAATTGTTTTTTTTTTGGCGAAAAAAGCATAAGGGGGAACCCTTACCAATTTTCAAATGACATTCCCAGACTTCGAATTGCCACAACTTTGTCAAATCTAAGCCGATTTTCAATATCGAAGCCATTTTGATCATAATTTGGCATCTAGTTTAATTCTACATCTCAAGTTTATTAATTTTTGCAAAAAAATAATTGTGTATTTTTTGCGAAAAAAGCATAAGGGGGAACCCTTACCAATTTTGAAATGACATTCCCAGACTTCGAATTGCCGCAACTTTGCCAAATCTAAGCCGATTTTCAATATCGAAGCCATTTTGATCATAATTTGGCATCTAGTTTAATTCTACATCTCAAGTTTATTAATTTTTGAAAAAAATAATTGTGTATTTTTTGCGAAAAAATCATAAGGGGGAACCCTTACCAATTTTGAAATGACATTCCCAGACTTCGAATTGCCACAACTTTGCCAAATCTAAGCCGATTTTCAATATCGAAGCCATTTTGATCATAATTTGGCATCTAGTTTAATTCTACATCTCAAGTTTATTAATTTTTGAAAAAAATAATTGTGTATTTTTTGGCGAAAAAAGCATAAGGGGGAACCCTTACCAATTTTGAAATGACATTCCCAGACTTCGAATTGCCACAACTTTGCCAAATCTAAGCCGATTTTCAATATCGAAGCCATTTTGATCATAATTTGGCATCTAGTTTAATTCTACATCTCAAGTTTATTAATTTTTGCAAAAAAATAATTGTGTATTTTTTGCGAAAAAATCATAAGGGGGAACCCTTACCAATTTTGAAATTACATTCCCAGACTTCGAATTGCCGCAACTTTGCCAAATCTAAGCCGATTTTCAATATCGAAGCCATTTTGATCATAATTTGGCATCTAGTTTAATTCTACATCTCAAGTTTATACATTTTTGAAAAAAAAATTGTTTTTTTTTTGGCGAAAAAAGCATAAGGGGGAACCCTTACCAATTTTCAAATGACATTCCCAGACTTCGAATTGCCACAACTTTGCCAAATCTAAGCCGATTGTCAATATCGAGGCCATTTTGATCATAATTTGGCATCTAGTTTAATTCTACATCTCAAGTTTATTAATTTTTGCAAAAAAATAATTGTGTATTTTTTGCGAAAAAATCATAAGGGGGAACCCTTACAAATTTTGAAATGACATTCCCAGACTTCGAATTGCCACAACTTTGCCAAATCTAAGCCGATTTTCAATATCGAAGCCATTTTGATCATAATTTGGCATCTAGTTTAATTCTACATCTCAAGTTTATTACATTTTTGAAAAAAAAATTGTGTATTTTTTTGCGAAAAAAGCATAAGGGGGAACCCTTACCAATTTTGAAATGACATTCCCAGACTTCGAATTGCCACAACTTTGTCAAATCTAAACCGATTGTCAATATCGAAGCCATTTTGATCATAATTTGGCATCTAGTTTAATTCTACATCTCAAGTTTATTAATTTTTGAAAAAAAAATTGTGTATTTTTTGCGAAAAAAGCATAAGGGGGAACCCTCACCAATTTTGAAATGACATCCCCAGACTTCGAATTGCCGCAACTTTGCCAAATCTAAGCCGATTTTCAATATCGAAGCCATTTTGATCATAATTTGGCATCTAGTTTAATTCTACATCTCAAGTTTATTACATTTTTGAAAAAAAAATTGTTTTTTTTTTGGCGAAAAAAGCATAAGGGGGAACCCTTACCAATTTTCAAATGACATTCCCAGACTTCGAATTGCCACAACTTTGTCAAATCTAAACCGATTGTCAATATCGAGGCCATTTTGATCATAATTTAGCATCTAGTTTAGTTCTAAATCTCAAGTTTATTAATTTTTGCAAATAAATAATTGTGTATTTTTTGCGAAAAAATCATAAGGGGGAACCCTTACAAATTTTGAAATTACATTCCCAGACTTCGAATTGCCACAACTTTGCCAAATCTAAGCCGATTTTCAATATCGAAGCCATTTTGATCATAATTTGGCATCTAGTTTAATTCTACATCTCAAGTTTATTAATTTTTGAAAAAAAAATTGTGTATTTTTTGCGAAAAAAGCATAAGGGGGAACCCTTACCAATTTTGAAATGACATTCCCAGACTTCGAATTGCCACAACTTTGCCAAATCTAAGCCGATTTTCAATATCGAAGCCATTTTGATCATAATTTGGCATCTAGTTTAATTCTACATCTCAAGTTTATTAATTTTTGAAAAAAATAATTGTGTATTTTTTGCGAAAAAAGCATAAGGGGGAACCCTTACCAATTTTGAAATGACATTCCCAGACTTCGAATTGCCACAACTTTGCCAAATCTAAGCCGATTTTCAATATCGAAGCCATTTTGATCATAATTTGGCATCTAGTTTAATTCTACATCTCAAGTTTATTAATTTTTGCAAAAAAATAATTGTGTATTTTTTGCGAAAAAATCATAAGGGGGAACCCTTACCAATTTTGAAATTACATTCCCAGACTTCGAATTGCCACAACTTTGCCAAATCTAAGCCGATTTTCAATATCGAAGCCATTTTGATCATAATTTGGCATCTAGTTTAATTCTACATCTCAAGTTTATTACATTTTTGAAAAAAAAATTGTGTTATTTTTTGGCGAAAAAAGCATAAGGGGGAACCCTTACCAATTTTCAAATGACATTCCCAGACTTCGAATTGCCACAACTTTGTCAAATCTAAGCCGATTGTCAATATCGAAGCCATTTTGATCATAATTTGGCATCTAGTTTAATTCTACATCTCAAGTTTATTAATTTTTGAAAAAAAAATTGTGTATTTTTTGCGAAAAAAGCATAAGGGGGAACCCTCACCAATTTTGAAATGCCATCCCCAGACTTCGAATTGCCGCAACTTTGCCAAATCTAAGCCGATTTTCAATATCGAAGCCATTTTGATCATAATTTGGCATCTAGTTTAATTCTACATCTCAAGTTTATACATTTTTGAAAAAAAAATTGTTTTTTTTTTGGCGAAAAAAGCATAAGGGGGAACCCTTACCAATTTTCAAATGACATTCCCAGACTTCGAATTGCCACAACTTTGTCAAATCTAAACCGATTGTCAATATCGAGGCCATTTTGATCATAATTTAGCATCTAGTTTAGTTCTAAATCTCAAGTTTATTAATTTTTGCAAATAAATAATTGTGTATTTTTTGCGAAAAAATCATAAGGGGGAACCCTTACAAATTTTGAAATTACATTCCCAGACTTCGAATTGCCACAACTTTGCCAAATCTAAGCCGATTTTCAATATCGAAGCCATTTTGATCATAATTTGGCATCTAGTTTAATTCTACATCTCAAGTTTATTAATTTTTGAAAAAAAAATTGTGTATTTTTTGCGAAAAAAGCATAAGGGGGAACCCTTACCAATTTTGAAATGACATTCCCAGACTTCGAATTGCCACAACTTTGCCAAATCTAAGCCGATTTTCAATATCGAAGCCATTTTGATCATAATTTGGCATCTAGTTTAATTCTACATCTCAAGTTTATTAATTTTTGCAAAAAAATAATTGTGTATTTTTTGCGAAAAAATCATAAGGGGGAACCCTTACCAATTTTGAAATGACATTCCCAGACTTCGAATTGCCACAACTTTGCCAAATCTAAGCCGATTTTCAATATCGAAGCCATTTTGATCATAATTTGGCATCTAGTTTAATTCTACATCTCAAGTTTATTAATTTTTGAAAAAAAAAATTGTGTATTTTTTGCGAAAAAATCATAAGGGGGAACCCTTACCAATTTTGAAATGACATTCCCAGACTTCGAATTGCCACAACTTTGCCAAATCTAAGCCGATTTTCAATATCGAAGCCATTTTGATCATAATTTGGCATCTAGTTTAATTCTACATCTCAAGTTTATTAATTTTTGAAAAAAATAATTGTGTATTTTTTGCGAAAAAATCATAAGGGGGAACCCTTACCAATTTTGAAATGACATTCCCAGACTTCGAATTGCCACAACTTTGCCAAATCTAAGCCGATTTTCAATATCGAAGCCATTTTGATCATAATTTGGCATCTAGTTTAATTCTACATCTCAAGTTTATTAATTTTTGAAAAAAAAAATTGTGTATTTTTTGCGAAAAAAGCATAAGGGGGAACCCTCACCAATTTTGAAATGCCATCCCCAGACTTCGAATTGCCGCAACTTTGCCAAATCTAAGCCGATTTTCAATATCGAAGCCATTTTGATCATAATTTGGCATCTAGTTTAATTCTACATCTCAAGTTTATTAATTTTTGAAAAAAAAATTGTGTATTTTTTGGCGAAAAAAGCATAAGGGGGAACCCTTACCAATTTTGAAATGACATTCCCAGACTTCGAATTGCCACAACTTTGCCAAATCTAAGCCGATTTTCAATATCGAAGCCATTTTGATCATAATTTGGCATCTAGTTTAATTCTACATCTCAAGTTTATTAATTTTTGCAAAAAAATAATTGTGTATTTTTTGCGAAAAAATCATAAGGGGGAACCCTTACCAATTTTGAAATTACATTCCCAGACTTCGAATTGCCACAACTTTGCCAAATCTAAGCCGATTTTCAATATCGAAGCCATTTTGATCATAATTTGGCATCTAGTTTAATTCTACATCTCAAGTTTATACATTTTTGAAAAAAAAATTGTTTATTTTTTGGCGAAAAAAGCATAAGGGGGAACCCTTACCAATTTTCAAATGACATTCCCAGACTTCGAATTGCCACAACTTTGTCAAATCTAAACCGATTGTCAATATCGAAGCCATTTTGATCATAATTTGGCATCTAGTTTAATTCTACATCTCAAGTTTATTAATTTTTGAAAAAAAAATTGTGTATTTTTTGCGAAAAAAGCATAAGGGGGAACCCTCACCAATTTTGAAATGCCATCCCCAGACTTCGAATTGCCGCAACTTTGCCAAATCTAAGCCGATTTTCAATATCGAAGCCATTTTGATCATAATTTGGCATCTAGTTTAATTCTACATCTCAAGTTTATTACATTTTTGAAAAAAAAATTGTGTTTTTTTTGGCGAAAAAAGCATAAGGGGGAACCCTTACCAATTTTGAAATGACATTCCCAGACTTCGAATTGCCACAACTTTGTCAAATCTAAACCGATTGTCAATATCGAAGCCATTTTGATCATAATTTGGCATCTAGTTTAATTCTACATCTCAAGTTTATTAATTTTTGAAAAAAAATAATTGTGTATTTTTTGCGAAAAAAGCATAAGGGGGAACCCTTACCAATTTTGAAATGACATTCCCAGACTTCGAATTGCCACAACTTTGCCAAATCTAAGCCGATTTTCAATATCGAAGCCATTTTGATCATAATTTGGCATCTAGTTTAATTCTACATCTCAAGTTTATTAATTTTTGAAAAAAAAATTGTGTATTTTTTGCGAAAAAAGCATAAGGGGGAACCCTCACCAATTTTGAAATGCACATTCCCAGACTTCGAATTGCCACAACTTTGCCAAATCTAAGCCGATTTTCAATATCGAAGCCATTTTGATCATAATTTGGCATCTAGTTTAATTCTACATCTCAAGTTTATTAATTTTTGAAAAAAAATAATTGTGTATTTTTTGCGAAAAAATCATAAGGGGGAACCCTTACCAATTTTGAAATTACATTCCCAGACTTCGAATTGCCACAACTTTGCCAAATCTAAGCCGATTTTCAATATCGAAGCCATTTTGATCATAATTTGGCATCTAGTTTAATTCTACATCTCAAGTTTATTAATTTTTGAAAAAAAAATTGTGTATTTTTTGCGAAAAAAGCATAAGGGGGAACCCTCACCAATTTTGAAATGCCATCCCCAGACTTCGAATTGCCGCAACTTTGCCAAATCTCAGCCGATTTTCAATATCGAAGCCATTTTGATCATAATTTGGCATCTAGTTTAATTCTACATCTCAAGTTTATTAATTTTTGCAAAAAAATAATTGTGTATTTTTTGCGAAAAAATCATAAGGGGGAACCCTTACCAATTTTGAAATTACATTCCCAGACTTCGAATTGCCACAACTTTGCCAAATCTAAGCCGATTTTCAATATCGAAGCCATTTTGATCATAATTTGGCATCTAGTTTAATTCTACATCTCAAGTTTATTACATTTTTGAAAAAAAAATTGTTTTTTTTTTGGCGAAAAAAGCATAAGGGGGAACCCTTACCAATTTTCAAATGACATTCCCAGACTTCGAATTGCCACAACTTTGTCAAATCTAAACCGATTGTCAATATCGAAGCCATTCTGATCATAATTTGGCATCTAGTTTAATTCTACATCTCAAGTTTATTAATTTTTGAAAAAAAAATTGTGTATTTTTTGCGAAAAAAGCATAAGGGGGAACCCTCACCAATTTTGAAATGCCATCCCCAGACTTCGAATTGCCGCAACTTTGCCAAATCTAAGCCGATTTTCAATATCGAAGCCATTTTGATCATAATTTGGCATCTAGTTTAATTCTACATCTCAAGTTTATACATTTTTGAAAAAAAAATTGTTTTTTTTTTGGCGAAAAAAGCATAAGGGGGAACCCTTACCAATTTTCAAATGACATTCCCAGACTTCGAATTGCCACAACTTTGTCAAATCTAAACCGATTGTCAATATCGAGGCCATTTTGATCATAATTTAGCATCTAGTTTAATTCTACATCTCAAGTTTATTAATTTTTGCAAATAAATAATTGTGTATTTTTTGCGAAAAAATCATAAGGGGGAACCCTTACAAATTTTGAAATTACATTCCCAGACTTCGAATTGCCACAACTTTGCCAAATCTAAGCCGATTTTCAATATCGAAGCCATTTTGATCATAATTTGGCATCTAGTTTAATTCTACATCTCAAGTTTATTAATTTTTGAAAAAAATAATTGTGTATTTTTTGCGAAAAAAGCATAAGGGGGAACCCTCACCAATTTTGAAATGCCATCCCCAGACTTCGAATTGCCGCAACTTTGCCAAATCTAAGCCGATTTTCAATATCGAAGCCATTTTGATCATAATTTGGCATCTAGTTTAATTCTACATCTCAAGTTTATTAATTTTTGCAAAAAATAATTGTGTATTTTTTGCGAAAAAATCATAAGGGGGAACCCTTACCAATTTTGAAATAACATTCCCAGACTTCGAATTGCCGCAACTTTGCCAAATCTAAGCCGATTTTCAATATCGAAGCCATTTTGATCATAATTTGGCATCTAGTTTAATTCTACATCTCAAGTTTATTAATTTTTGAAAAAAATAATTGTGTATTTTTTGCGAAAAAATCATAAGGGGGAACCCTTACCAATTTTGAAATTACATTCCCAGACTTCGAATTGCCACAACTTTGCCAAATCTAAGCCGATTTTCAATATCGAAGCCATTTTGATCATAATTTGGCATCTAGTTTAATTCTACATCTCAAGTTTATTACATTTTTGAAAAAAAAATTGTGTTTTTTTTGGCGAAAAAAGCATAAGGGGGAACCCTTACCAATTTTCAAATGACATTCCCAGACTTCGAATTGCCACAACTTTGCCAAATCTAAACCGATTGTCAATATCGAAGCCATTTTGATCATAATTTGGCATCTAGTTTAATTCTACATCTCAAGTTTATTAATTTTTGAAAAAAAAATTGTGTATTTTTTGCGAAAAAAGCATAAGGGGGAACCCTCACCAATTTTGAAATGCCATCCCCAGACTTCGAATTGCCGCAACTTTGCCAAATCTAAGCCGATTTTCAATATCGAAGCCATTTTGATCATAATTTGGCATCTAGTTTAATTCTACATCTCAAGTTTATTAATTTTTGCAAAAAAATAATTGTGTATTTTTTGCGAAAAAATCATAAGGGGGAACCCTTACCAATTTTGAAATGACATTCCCAGACTTCGAATTGCCACAACTTTGCCAAATCTAAGCCGATTTTCAATATCGAAGCCATTTTGATCATAATTTGGCATCTAGTTTAATTCTACATCTCAAGTTTATACATTTTTGAAAAAAAATATGTGTTTTTTTTGGCGAAAAAAGCATAAGGGGGAACCCTTACCAATTTTCAAATGACATTCCCAGACTTCGAATTGCCACAACTTTGTCAAATCTAAACCGATTGTCAATATCGAGGCCATTTTGATCATAATTTGGCATCTAGTTTAATTCTACATCTCAAGTTTATTAATTTTTGAAATAAATAATTGTGTATTTTTTGCGAAAAAATCATAAGGGGGAACCCTCACCAATTTTGAAATTACATTCCCAGACTTCGAATTGCCACAACTTTGCCAAATCTAAGCCGATTTTCAATATCGAAGCCATTTTGATCATAATTTGGCATCTAGTTTAATTCTACATCTCAAGTTTATTACATTTTTGAAAAAAATAATTGTGTATTTTTTGGCGAAAAAAGCATAAGGGGGAACCCTTACCAATTTTCAAATGACATTCCCAGACTTCGAATTGCCACAACTTTGTCAAATCTAAACCGATTGTCAATATCGAAGCCATTCTGATCATAATTTGGCATCTAGTTTAATTCTACATCTCAAGTTTATTAATTTTTGAAAAAAAAATTGTGTATTTTTTGCGAAAAAAGCATAAGGGGGAACCCTCACCAATTTTGAAATGCCATCCCCAGACTTCGAATTGCCGCAACTTTGCCAAATCTCAGCCGATTTTCAATATCGAAGCCATTTTGATCATAATTTGGCATCTAGTTTAATTCTACATCTCAAGTTTATTAATTTTTGCAAAAAAATAATTGTGTATTTTTTGCGAAAAAATCATAAGGGGGAACCCTTACCAATTTTGAAATGACATTCCCAGACTTCGAATTGCCACAACTTTGCCAAATCTAAGCCGATTTTCAATATCGAAGCCATTTTGATCATAATTTGGCATCTAGTTTAATTCTACATCTCAAGTTTATTAATTTTTGTAAATAAATAATTGTGTATTTTTTGCGAAAAAACTCATATGGGGGAAACCCTTACAAATTTTGAAATTACATTCCCAGACTTCCAATTGCTACAACTTTGCCAAATCTAAGCCGATTTTCAATATCGAAGCCATTTTGATCATAATTTGGCATCTAGTTTAATCCTTAAAACTTAAGTTTATACATTTTTGAAAAAAAAATATTTTTTATTTGGCGAAAAAAGTATAAGGGGGAACCCTTACCAATTTTCAAATGACATTCTTAGACTTCGAATTGCCACAACTTTATCAAATCTAAACCGATTGTCATATTATCGAGGCCATTTTTGATCATAATTTGGCATCTAGTTTAATTCTACATCTCAAGTTTATTAATTTTTGAAAAAAAAAATTGTGTATTTTTTGCGAAAAAAGCATAAGGGGGAACCCTCACCAGTTTTGAAATGCCATCCCCAGACTTCGAATTGCCGCAACTTTGCCAAATCTCAGCCGATTTTCACCATCGAAGCCATTTTGATCACATCATGTTTTATCTAGCGATTTTTTTTCTACATCTCAAGTTTATTAATTTTTGAAAAAAATGTATGTGTATTTTTTGCGAAAAAAGCATAAGGGGGAACCCTCACCAATTTTCAAATGACATTCTGAGACTTCGAATTGCCACAACTTTATCAAATCTAAACCGATTGTCAATATCGAGGCCATTTTGATCATAATTTGGCATCTAGTTTAATCCTAAATCTCAAGTTTATGACATTTTTGAAAAAAAAAATATTTTGTTATTTGGCGAAAAAATCATAGGGGGGAACCCTTACCAATTTTGAAATGACATTCCCAGACTTCGAATTGCCACAACTTTGCCAAATCTAAGCCGATTGTCAATATCGAGGCCATTTGGATCATAACTTGGCATCTAGTTTAATTCTACATCTCAGGTTTATTACATTTTTGAAAAAAAAATTGTGTATTTTTTGGCGAAAAAAGCATAAGGGGGAACCCTTACCAATTTTCAAATGACATTCCCAGACTTCGAATTGCTACAACTTTGCCAAATCTAAACCGATTGTCAACATCGAGGCCATTTTGATCATAATTTGGCATCTAGTTTAATTCTACATCTCAAGTTTATTAATTTTAGAAAAAAAAAATGTGTATTTTTTGACGAAAAAAGCATATGGGGGAACCCTTACCAATTTTCAAATGATATTCCCAGACTTCGAATTGACACAACCTTGCCAAATCTAAACCGATTGTCAATATCGAGGCCATTTTGATCATAATTTGGCATCTAGTTTAATTCTACATCTCAAGTTTATTAATTTTTGAAAAAAAAATTGTTTAGTTTTTGCGAAAAAAGCATAAGGGGGGAACCTTACCAATTTTCAAATGACATTCCCGGACTTCGAATTGCCACAACTTTGCCAAATCTAGACCGATTGTCAATATCGAAGCCATTTTGATCATAATTTGGAATCTAGTTTTTTAATTCTAAATCTCAAGTTGAGTACATTTTTGAAAATAAATAATTGTTTATTTTTTGCGAAAAAATCATATAGGGAAAACTCATACAAATTTTCAAATGACATTCCCAGACTTCGAATTGCCACAACTTTGCCAAATCTAAGCCGATTGTCAATATCGAAGCCATTCTGATGGTAATTTGTCATCTAGTTTAATTCTAAGACCGAAGTTTATACATTTTTTGAAAAAAAAATTGTGTATTTTTTGGCGAAAAAAGCATATGGGGGAACCCTCACCAATTTTAAAATGACATCCCCAGACTTCGAATTGCCACAACTTGAACAAATCTAAACCGATTGTCAATATCGAAGCCATTTTGATCATAATTTGGCATCTAGTTTAATTCTACATCTGAAGTTTATTAATTTTTGAAAAGAATGAATTGTGTATTTTTTGCGAAAAAACATAAGGGGAAACCCTTACAAATTTTGAATTACAATCCCTAGACTTCGAATTGCCGCAACTTTGCCAAATCTTAGCCGATTTTCAATATCGAAGCCATTTTGATCATAATTTGGCATCTAGTTCAATTCTACATCTCAAGTTTGTACATTTTTGCAAAAAAATAATTGTGTATTTTTGGCGAAAAAAGCATAAGGGGGAACCCTTACAAATTTTGAAATTACAATCCTGGACTTCGAATTGCCACAACTTTGCCAAATTTAAGCTGATTTTCAATATCGAAGCCATTTTGATCATAATTTGGCAATCTAGTTTAATCCTACATTTCAAGTTTATTAATTTTTTAAAAAAATAATTGTGTATTTTTTGCGAAAAAATCAGAAGGGGGAACCCTTACCAATATTGAAATTACATTCCCAGACTTCGAATTGCCACAACTTTGCCAAATCTAAGCCGATTTTCAATATCGAAGAAATTTTGATCATAATTTGGAATCTAGTTTAATCTGACATTTCAAGTTTATACATGTTTGAAAAAAAAAATATTTTTTATTTGGCGAAAAAAGCATATGGGGGAACCCTTACCAATTTTCAAATGACATTCCCAGACTTCGAATTGCCACAACTTTATCAAATCTAAACCGATTGTCATTATCGAGGCCATTTTGATCATAATTTGGCATCTATTTTAATTCTTACATCTCAAGTTTATTAATTTTTGAAAAAAAAATTGTGTATTTTTCGCGAAAAAAGCATAAGGGGGAACCCTCACCAATTTTGAGATGCCATCCTCAGACTTCGAATTGCTGCAACTTTGCCAAATCTCAGCCGATTTTCAATATCGAAGACATTTTGATCATAATTTGGCATCTAGTTTAATTCTACATCTCAAGTTTATTAATTTTTGGCGAAAAAATTATTGTGTATTTTTTGCGAAAAATTCATAAGGGTGAACCCTTACAAATTTTAAATTACATTCCTAGACTTCGTATTGCCACAACTTTGCCAAATCTAAGCCGATTTTTAATATCGAAGCCATTTTGATCATCATTTGGCATCTAGTTTAATCCTACATCTCAAGTTTATACATTTTTGAAAAAAAAATGTTTTATTTTTTTGGCGCAAAAAGCATAAGGGGAAACCCTTACCAATTTTCAAATGACATTCCCAAACTTCGAATTGCCACAACTTTGTCAAATCTAAGCCGATTGTCAATATCGAGGCCATTTTGATCATAATTTGGCATCTAGTTTAATTCTACATCTCAAGTTTATTAATTTTTGAAAAAATAATTGTGTATTTTTTGCGAAAAAAGCATAAGAGGGAACCCTTACCAATTTTGAAATGCCATCCCCAGACTTCGAATTGCCGCAACTTTGCCAAATCTAAGCCGATTTTCAATATCGAAGCCATTTCGATCATAATTTGGCATCTAGTTTAATTCTACATCTCAAGTTTATACAATTCTTGCAAAAAAATAATTGTCCATTTTTTGCGAATCAATCATAAGGGGGAACCCTCACAAATTTTGAAATGACATTCTCAGACTTCGAATTGCCACAACTTTGCCAAATCTAAGCCGATTTTTAATATCGAAGCCATTCTGATCATAGTTTGGCATCTAGTTTAATTCTACATCTCAAGTTTATTAATTTTTGAAAAAAAAATTGTGTATATTTTGCGAAAAAAGCATAAGGGGGAACCCTCACCAGTTTTGAAATGCCATCCCCAGACTTCGAATTGCCGCAACTTTGCCAAATCTCAGCCGATTTTCAATATCGAAGCCATTTTGATCATAATTTGGCATCTAGTTTAATTCCACATCTCAAGTTTATTAATTCTTGCAAAAAAATAATTGTCTATTTTTTGCGAAAAAATCTATAAGGGGGAACCCTTACAAATTTTGAAATAACATTCCCAGACTTCGAATTGCCGCAACTTTGCCAAATCTAAGCCGATTTTCAATATCGAAGCCATTTTGATCATAATTTAGCATCTAGTTTAATTCTACATTTCAAGTTTATTAATTTTTTAAAAAAAATAATTGTTTATTTTTTGCGAAAAAAATCATAAGGGGGAACCCTTACCAATTTTGAAATTACATTCCCAGACTTCGATTTGCCACAACTTTGCCAAATCTAAGCCGATTTTCAATATCGAAGCCATTTTGATCATAATTTGGCATCTAGTTTAATCCTTCATATCAAGTTTATTAATTTTTGAAAAAAAAAAATTGTGTATTTTTTGCGAAAAAAGCATAAGGGGGAACCCTCACCAATTTTGAAATGCCATCCGCAGACTTCGAATTGCCGCAACTTTGCCAAATCTAAGCCGATTTTCAATATCGAAGCCATTTTGATCATAATTTGGCATCTAGTTTAATTCTACATCTCAAGTTTATTACATTTTTGAAAAAAAAATGTTTTTTTTTTTGGCGAAAAAAGCATGAGGGGGAACCCTTACCAATTTTCAAATGACATTCCCAGACTTCGAATTGCCACAACTTTGTCAAATCTAAACCGATTGTCAATATCGAGGCCATTTTGATCATAATTTAGCATCTAGTTTAGTTCTAAATCTCAAGTTTATTAATTTTTGCAAATAAATAATTGTGTAGTTCTTGCGAAAAAATCATAAGGGGGGAACCCTTACAAATTTTGAAATTACATTCCCAGACATCGAATTGCCACAACTTTGCCAAATCTAAGCCGATTTTCAATATCGAAGCCATTTTAATCATAATTTGGCATCTAGTTTAATTCTACATCTCAAGTTTATACATTTTTGAAAAAAAAAATGTTTTTTTTTTGGCGAAAAAAGCATAAGGGGGAACCCTTACCAATTTTCAAATGACATTCCCAGACTTCGAATTGCCACAACTTTGTCAAATCTAAACCGATTGTCAATATCGAAGCCGTTCTGATCATAATTTGGCATCTAGTTTAATTCTACATCTCAAGTTTATTGGTTTTTGAAATAAAAAATTGTGTATTTTTTGCGAAAAAAGCATAAGGGGGAACCCTCACCAATTTTGAAATGCCATCCCCAGACTTCTAATTGCCGCAACTTTGCCAAATCTCAGCCGATTTTCAATATCGAAGCCATTTTGATCATAATTTGGCATCTAGTTTAATTCTACATCTCAAGTTGATTAATTTTTGCAAAAAAATAATTGTGTATTTTTTGCGAAAAAAATCATAAGGAGGAACCCTTACCAATTTTGAAATTACATTCCCAGACTTCGAATTGCCACAACTTTGCCAAATCTAAGCCGATTTTCAATATCGAAGCCATTTTGATCATAATTTGGCATCTAGTTTAATCCTACATCGCAAGTTTGTACATTTTTGAAAAAAAAATATTTTTTTTTTTAGCGAAAAAAGCATAAGGGGGAACCCTTACCAATTTTCAAATGACATTCCAAAATTTCGAATTGCCACAACTTTGTCAAATCTAAGCCGATTGTCAATATCGAGGCCATTTTGATCATAATTTGGCATCTAGGTTAATTCTACATCTCAAGTTTATTAATTTTTGAAAAAAAAATTGTGTATTTTTTGCGAAAAAAGCATAAGAGGGAACCCTCACCAATTTTGAAATGCCATCCCCAGACTTCGAATTGCCGGAACTTTGCCAAATCTAAGCCGATTTTCAATATCGAAGCCATTTCGATCATAATTTGGCATCTAGTTTAATCCTACATCTCAAGTTTATTAATTTTTGCAAAAAAAAATTGTGTATATTTTGCGAAAAAAGCATAAGGGGGACCCCTCACCAGTTTTGAAATGCCATCCCCAGACTTCGAATTGCCGCAACTTTGCCAAATCTAAGCCGATTTTTAATATCGAAGCCATTCTGATCATAGTTTGGCATCTAGTTTAATTCTACATCTCAAGTTTAGTAATTCTTGCAAAAAAATAATTGTGTATTTTTTGCGAAAAAAGCATAAGGGGGAACCCTTACCAATTTTGAAATAACATTCCCAGACTTCGAATTGCCGCAACTTTGCCAAATCTAAGCCGATTTTTAATATCGAAGCCATTTTGATCATAATTTGGCATCTAGTTTAATTCTACATTTCAAGTTTATTAATTTTTTAAAAAAAATAATTGTGTATTTTTTGCGAAAAAATTATAAGGGGGAACCCTTACCAATTTTGAAATTACATTCCCAGACTTCGAATTGCCACAACTTTGCCAAATCTAAGCCGATTTTCAATATCGAAGCCATTTTGATCATAATTTGGCATCTAGTTTAATTCATTCATCTCAAGTTTATACATTTTTGAAAAAACAAAATATTTTTTTTTTGGCTAAAAAAGCATAAGGGGGAACCCTTACCAATTTTCAAATTACATTCCCAGACTTCGAATTGCCACAACTTTATCAAATATAAACCGATTGTCAATATCGAGGCCATTTTGATCATAATTTGGCATCTAGTTTAATTCTACATCTCAAGTTTATAAATTTTTGAAAAAAAAAATTGTGTATTTTTTGCGAAAAAAGCATAAGGGGGAACCCTCACCAATTTTGAAATGCCATCCCCAGACTTCGAATTGCCGCAACTTTGCCAAATCTAAGCCGATTTTCAATATCGAAGCCATTTTGATCATAATTTGGCATCTAGTTTAATTCTACATCTCAAGTTTATACATTTTTGAAAAAAAAATTGTTTATTTTTTTGGCGAAAAAAGCATAAGGGGGAACCCTTACCAATTTTCAAATGACATTCCCAGACTTCGAATTGCCACAACTTTGTCAAATCTAAACCGATTGTCAATATCGAAGCCGTTCTGATTATAAGTTGGCATCAAGTTTAATTCTACATCTCAAAATTATTAATTTTTGAAAAAAAAATTGTGTATTTTTTGCGAAAAAAGCATAAGGGGGAACCCTCACCAATTTTGAAATGCCATCCCCAGACTTCTAATTGCCGCAACTTTGCCAAATCTCAGCCGATTTTCAATATCGAAGCCATTTTGATCATAATTTGGCATCTAGTTTAATTCTACATCTCAAGTTTATTAAGTTTTGCAAAAAAAATAATTGTGTATTTTTTGCGAAAAAATCATAAGGGGGAACCTTTACAAATTTTGAAATTACAATCCCAGACTTCGAATTGCCACAACTTTGCCAAATCTAAGCCGATTTTCAATATCGAAGCCATTTTGATCATAATTTGGCATCTAGTTTAATTCTACATTTCAAGTTTATTAATTTTTTTAAAAAAAATAATTGTGTATTTTTTGCGAAAAAATCATAAGGGGGAACCCTTACCAATTTTGAAATTACATTCCGAGACTTCGAATTGCCACAAATTTGCCAAATCTAAGCCGATTTTCAATATCGAAGCCATTTTGATCATAATTTGGCATCTAGTTTAATTCTACATCTCAAGTTTATAAATTCTTGCAAAAAAATAATTGTCCATTTTTTGCGAAAAAATCATAAGGGGGAACCCTTACAAATTTTGAAATTACATTCCCAGACTTCGAATTGCCACAACTTTGCCAAATCTAAGCCGATTTTTAATATCGAAGCCATTCTGATCATAGTTTGGCATCTAGTTTAATTCTACATCTCAAGTTTATTAATTTTTGAAAAAAAAATTGTGTATATTTTGCGAAAAAAGCATAAGGGGGAACCCTCACCAGTTTTGAAATGCCATCCCCAGACTTCGAATTGCCGCAACTTTGCCAAATCTCAGCCGATTTTCAATATCGAAGCCATTTTGATCATAATTTGGCATCTAGTTTAATTCTACATCTCAAGTTTATTAATTCTTGCAAAAAAATAATTGTCTATTTTTTGCGAAAAAATCATAAGGGGGAACCCTTACAAATTTTGAAATAACATTCCCAGACTTCGAATTGCCGCAACTTTGCCAAATCTAAGCCGATTTTCAATATCGAAGCCATTTTGATCATAATTTAGCATCTAGTTTAATTCTACATTTCAAGTTTATTAATTTTTAAAAAAAATAATTGTTTATTTTTTGCGAAAAAATCATAAGGGGGAACCCTTACCAATTTTGAAATTACATTCCCAGACTTCGATTTGCCACAACTTTGCCAAATCTAAGCCGATTTTCAATATCGAAGCCATTTTGATCATAATTTGGCATCTAGTTTAATCCTTCATATCAAGTTTATTAATTTTTGAAAAAAAAAAATTGTGTATTTTTTGCGAAAAAAGCATAAGGGGGAACCCTCACCAATTTTGAAATGCCATCCCCAGACTTCGAATTGCCGCAACTTTGCCAAATCTAAGCCGATTTTCAATATCGAAGCCATTTTGATCATAATTTGGCATCTAGTTTAATTCTACATCTCAAGTTTATACATTTTTGAAAAAAAAAAATGTTTTTTTTTTTGGCGAAAAAAGCATAAGGAGGAACCCTTACCAATTTTCAAATGACATTCCCAGACTTCGAATTGCCACAACTTTATCAAATATAAACCGATTGTCAATATCGAGGCCATTTTGATCATAATTTGGCATCTAGTTTAATTCTACATCTCAAATTTATTAATTTTTGAAAAAAAAAAATTGTGTATTTTTTGCGAAAAAAGCATAAGGGGGAACCCTCACCAATTTTGAAATGCCATCCGCAGACTTCGAATTGCCGCAACTTTGCCAAATCTAAGCCGATTTTCAATATCGAAGCCATTTTGATCATAATTTGGCATCTAGTTTAATTCTACATCTCAAGTTTATACATTTTTGAAAAAAAAAATGTTTTTTTTTTTGGCGAAAAAAGCATGAGGGGGAACCCTTACCAATTTTCAAATGACATTCCCAGACTTCGAATTGCCACAACTTTGTCAAATCTAAACCGATTGTCAATATCGAGGCCATTTTGATCATAATTTAGCATCTAGTTTAGTTCTAAATCTCAAGTTTATTAATTTTTGCAAATAAATAATTGTGTAGTTCTTGCGAAAAAATCATAAGGGGGAACCCTTACAAATTTTGAAATTACATTCCCAGACATCGAATTGCCACAACTTTGCCAAATCTAAGCCGATTTTCAATATCGAAGCCATTTTAATCATAATTTGGCATCTAGTTTAATTCTACATCTCAAGTTTATACATTTTTGAAAAAAAAAATGTTTTTTTTTTTGGCGAAAAAAGCATAAGGGGGAACCCTTACCAATTTTCAAATGACATTCCCAGACTTCGAATTGCCACAACTTTGTCAAATCTAAACCGATTGTCAATATCGAAGCCGTTCTGATCATAATTTGGCATCTAGTTTAATTCTACATCTCAAGTTTATTGATTTTTGAAATAAAAAATTGTGTATTTTTTGCGAAAAAAGCATAAGGGGGAACCCTCACCAATTTTGAAATGCCATCCCCAGACTTCTAATTGCCGCAACTTTGCCAAATCTCAGCCGATTTTCAATATCGAAGCCATTTTGATCATAATTTGGCATCTAGTTTAATTCTACATCTCAAGTTGATTAATTTTTGCAAAAAAATAATTGTGTATTTTTTGCGAAAAAATCATAAGGAGGAACCCTTACCAATTTTGAAATTACATTCCCAGACTTCGAATTGCCACAACTTTGCCAAATCTAAGCCGATTTTCAATATCGAAGCCATTTTGATCATAATTTGGCATCTAGTTTAATCCTACATCGCAAGTTTGTACATTTTTGAAAAAAAAAATGTTTTTTTTTTAGCGAAAAAAAGCATAAGGGGGAACCCTTACCAATTTTCAAATGACATTCCAAAATTTCGAATTGCCACAACTTTGTCAAATCTAAGCCGATTGTCAATATCGAGGCCATTTTGATCATAATTTGGCATCTAGGTTAATTCTACATCTCAAGTTTATTAATTTTTGAAAAAAATATTGTGTATTTTTTGCGAAAAAAGCATAAGAGGGAACCCTCACCAATTTTGAAATGCCATCCCCAGACTTCGAATTGCCGGAACTTTGCCAAATCTAAGCCGATTTTCAATATCGAAGCCATTTCGATCATAATTTGGCATCTAGTTTAATTCTACATCTCAAGTTTATTAATTTTTGCAAAAAAAAATTGTGTATATTTTGCGAAAAAAGCATAAGGGGGACCCCTCACCAGTTTTGAAATGCCATCCCCAGACTTCGAATTGCCGCAACTTTGCCAAATCTAAGCCGATTTTTAATATCGAAGCCATTCTGATCATAGTTTGGCATCTAGTTTAATTCTACATCTCAAGTTTAGTAATTCTTGCAAAAAAATAATTGTGTATTTTTTTGCGAAAAAAGCATAAGGGGGAACCCTTACCAATTTTGAAATAACATTCCCAGACTTCGAATTGCCGCAACTTTGCCAAATCTAAGCCGATTTTTAATATCGAAGCCATTTTGATCATAATTTGGCATCTAGTTTAATTCTACATTTCAAGTTTATTAATTTTTTAAAAAAAATAATTGTGTATTTTTTGCGAAAAAATTATAAGGGGGAACCCTTACCAATTTTGAAATTACATTCCCAGACTTCGAATTGCCACACTTTGCCAAATCTAAGCCGATTTTCAATATCGAAGCCATTTTGATCATAATTTGGCATCTAGTTTAATCATTCATCTCAAGCTTATACATTTTTGAAAAAACAAAATATTTTTTCTTTGGCTAAAAAAGCATAAGGGGGAACCCTTACCAATTTTCAAATTACATTCCCAGACTTCGAATTGCCACAACTTTATCAAATATAAACCGATTGTCAATATCGAGGCCATTTTGATCATAATTTGGCATCTAGTTTAATTCTACATCTCAAGTTTATAAATTTTTGAAAAAAAAAATTGTGTATTTTTTGCGAAAAAAGCATAAGTGGGAACCCTCACCAATTTTGAAATGCCATCCCCAGACTTCGAATTGCCGCAACTTTGCCAAATCTAAGCCGATTTTCAATATCGAAGCCATTTTGATCATAATTTGGCATCTAGTTTAATTCTACATCTCAAGTTTATACATTTTTGAAAAAAAAAATGTTTATTTTTTTGGCGAAAAAAGCATAAGGGGGAACCCTTACCAATTTTCAAATGACATTCCCAGACTTCGAATTGCCACAACTTTGTCAAATCTAAACCGATTGTCAATATCGAAGCCGTTCTGATCATAAGTTGGCATCTAGTTTAATTCTACATCTCAAGTTTATTAATTTTTGAAAAAAAAATTGTGTATTTTTTGCGAAAAAAGCATAAGGGGGAACCCTTACCAATTTTGAAATGCCATCCCCAGACTTCGAATTGCCGCAACTTTGCCAAATCTAAGCCGATTTTCAATATCGAAGCCATTTCGATCATAATTTGGCATCTAGTTTAATTCTACATCTCAGGTTTATTAATTTTTGGAAAAAAAAATGTTGTATTTTTTGCGAAAAAATCATAAGGGGGAACCCTTACAAATTTTGAAATTACATTCCCAGACTTCGTATTGCCACAACTTTGCCAAATCTAAGCCGATTTTTAATATCGAAGCCATTTTGATCATAATTTGGCATCTAGTTTAATCCTACATCGCAAGTTCATACATTTTTGAAAAAAAAATGTTTTCTTTTTTGCGAAAAAAGCATAAGAGGGAACCCTCACCAATTTTCAAATGACATTCCCAAACTTCGAATTGCCACAACTTTGTCAAATCTAAGCCGATCGTCAATATCGAGGCCATTTTGATCATAATTTGGCATCTAGTTTAATTCTACATCTCAATTTATTAATTTTTGAAAAAAAAATTGTGTATTTTTTGCGAAAAAAGCATAAGAGGGAACCCTCACCAATTTTGAAATGCCATCCCCAGACTTCGAATTGCCGCAACTTTGCCAAATCTAAGCCGATTTTTAATATCGAAGCCATTTTGATCATAATTTGGCATCTAGTTTAATCCTACATCGCAAGTTCATACATTTTTGAAAAAAAAATGTTTTCTTTTTTGCGAAAAAAGCATAAGAGGGAACCCTCACCAATTTTGAAATGCCATCCCCAGACTTCGAATTGCCGGAACTTTGCCAAATCTAAGCCGATTTTCAATATCGAAGCCATTTCGATCATAATTTGGCATCTAGTTTAATTCTACATCTCAAGTTTATTAATTTTTGCAAAAAAAAATTGTGTATATTTTGCGAAAAAAGCATAAGGGGGACCCCTCACCAGTTTTGAAATGCCATCCCCAGACTTCGAATTGCCGCAACTTTGCCAAATCTAAGCCGATTTTTAATATCGAAGCCATTCTGATCATAGTTTGGCATCTAGTTTAATTCTACATCTCAAGTTTAGTAATTCTTGCAAAAAAATAATTGTGTATTTTTTGCGAAAAAAGCATAAGGGGGAACCCTTACCAATTTTGAAATAACATTCCCAGACTTCGAATTGCCGCAACTTTGCCAAATCTAAGCCGATTTTTAATATCGAAGCCATTTTGATCATAATTTGGCATCTAGTTTAATTCTACATTTCAAGTTTATTAATTTTTTAAAAAAAATAATTGTGTATTTTTTGCGAAAAAATTATAAGGGGGAACCCTTACCAATTTTGAAATGACATTCCCAGACTTCGAATTGCCACACTTTGCCAAATCTAAGCCGATTTTCAATATCGAAGCCATTTTGATCATAATTTGGCATCTAGTTTAATCATTCATCTCAAGCTTATACATTTTTGAAAAAAAAAATATTTTTTCTTTGGCTAAAAAAGCATAAGGGGGAACCCTTACCAATTTTCAAATTACATTCCCAGACTTCGAATTGCCACAACTTTATCAAATATAAACCGATTGTCAATATCGAGGCCATTTTGATCATAATTTGGCATCTAGTTTAATTCTACATCTCAAGTTTATTAATTTTTGAAAAAAAAAATTGTGTATTTTTTGCGAAAAAATCATAAGGGGGAACCCTCACCAATTTTGAAATGCCATCCCCAGACTTCGAATTGCCGCAACTTTGCCAAATCTAAGCCGATTTTCAATATCGAAGCCATTTCGATCATAATTTGGCATCTAGTTTAATTCTACATCTCAGGTTTATTAATTTTTGGCGAAAAAAAAATGTTGTATTTTTTGCGAAAAAATCATAAGGGGGAACCCTTACAAATTTTGAAATTACATTCCCAGACTTCGTATTGCCACAACTTTGCCAAATCTAAGCCGATTTTTAATATCGAAGCCATTTTGATCATAATTTGGCATCTAGTTTAATCCTACATCGCAAGTTCATACATTTTTGAAAAAAAATGTTTTCTTTTTGGCGAAAAAAGCATAAGGGGGAACCCTTACCAATTTTCAAATGACATTCCCAAACTTCGAATTGCCACAACTTTGTCAAATCTAAGCCGATCGTCAATATCGAGGCCATTTTGATCATAATTTGGCATCTAGTTTAATTCTACATCTCAATTTATTAATTTTTGAAAAAAAAATTGTGTATATTTTGCGAAAAAAGCATAAGAGGGAACCCTCACCAATTTTGAAATGCCATCCCCAGACTTCGAATTGCCGCAACTTTGCCAAATCTAAGCCGATTTTCAATATCGAAGCCATTTCGATCATAATTTGGCATCTAGTTTAATTCTACATCTCAAGTTTATTAATTTTTGCAAAAAAAAATTGTGTATTTTTTGCGAATAAATCATAAGGGGGAACCCTTACAAATTTTGAAATTACATTCCCAGACTTCGAATTGCCACAACTTTGCCAAATCTAAGCCGATTTTTAATATCGAAGCCATTCTGATCATAGTTTGGCATCTAGTTTAATTCTACATCTCAAGTTTATTAATTTTTGAAAAAAAAATTGTGTATATTTTGCGAAAAAAGCATAAGGGGGAACCCTCACCAGTTTTGAAATGCCATCCCCAGACTTCGAATTGCCGCAACTTTGCCAAATCTCAGCCGATTTTCAATATCGAAGCCATTTTGATCATAATTTGGCATCTAGTTTAATTCTACATCTTAAGTTTATTAATTCTTGCAAAAAAATAATTGTGTATTTTTTGCGAAAAAATCATAAGGGGGAACCCTTACCAATTTTGAAATAACATTCCCAGACTTCGAATTGCCACAACTTTGCCAAATCTAAGCCGATTTTCAATATCGAAGCCATTTTGATCATAATTTGGCATCTAGTTTAATTCTACATCTCAAGTTTATTAATTTTTGAAAAAAAAATTGTGTATTTTTTGCGAAAAAAGCATAAGGGGGAACCCTCACCAGTTTTGAAATGCCATCCCCAGACTTCGAATTGCCGCAACTTTGCCAAATCTCAGCCGATTTTCAATATCGAAGCCATTTTGATCATAATTTGGCATCTAGTTTAATTCTACATCTCAAGTTTATTAATTCTTGCAAAAAAATAATTGTGTATTTTTTGCGAAAAAATCATAAGGGGGAACCCTTACCAATTTTGAAATAACATTCCCAGACTTCGAATTGCCGCAACTTTGCCAAATCTCAGCCGATTTTCAATATCGAAGCCATTTTGATCATAATTTGGCATCTAGTTTAATCCTACATTTCAAGTTTATTAATTTTTTAAAAAAAATAATTGTGTATTTTTTGCGAAAAAATCATAAGGGGGAACCCTTACCAATTTTGAAATTACATTCCCAGACTTCGAATTGCCACAACTTTGCCAAATCTAAGCCGATTTTCAATATCGAAGCCATTTTGATCATAATTTGGCATCTAGTTTAATTCTACATCTCAAGTTTATACATTTTTGAAAAAAAAAATTGTTTTTTTTTTGGCGAAAAAAGCATAAGGGGGAACCCTTACCAATTTTCAAATGACATTCCCAGACTTCGAATTGCCACAACTTTGTCAAATCTAAACCGATTGTCAATATCGAGGCCATTTTGATCATAATTTAGCATCTAGTTTAGTTCTAAATCTCAAGTTTATTAATTTTTGCAAATAAATAATTGTGTATTTTTTGCGAAAAAATCATAAGTGGAAACCCTTACAAATTTTGAAATTACATTCCCAGACTTCGAATTGCCACAACTTTGCCAAATCTAAGCCGATTTTCAATATCGAAGCCATTTTGATCATAATTTGGCATCTAGTTTAATTCTACATCTCAAGTTTATACATTTTTGAAAAAAAAATTGTTTATTTTTTTGGCGAAAAAAGCATAAGGGGGAACCCTTACCAATTTTCAAATGACATTCCCAGACTTCGAATTGCCACAACTTTGTCAAATCTAAACCGATTGTCAATATCGAAGCCGTTCTGATCATAATTTGGCATCTAGTTTAATTCTACATCTGAAGTTTATTAATTTTTGAAAAAAAAAGTTGTGTATTTTTTGCGAAAAAAGCATAAGGGGGAACCCTCACCAATTTTGAAATGCCATCCCCAGACTTCGAATTGCCGCAACTTTGCCAAATCTAAGCCGATTTTCAATATCGAAGCCATTTTGATCATAATTTGGCATCTAGTTTAATTCTACATCTCAAGTTTATACATTTTTGAAAAAAAAAATGTTTTTTTTTTTGGCGAAAAAAGCATAAGGGGGAACCCTTACCAATTTTCAAATGACATTCCCAGACTTCGAATTGCCACAACTTTGTCAAATCTAAACCGATTGTCAATATCGAGGCCATTTTGATCATAATTTAGCATCTAGTTTAGTTCTAAATCTCAAGTTTATTAATTTTTGCAAATAAATAATTGTGTATTTTTTGCGAAAAAATCATAAGGGGGAACCCTTACCAATTTTGAAATTACATTCCCAGACTTCGAATTGCCACAACTTTGCCAAATCTAAGCCGATTTTCAATATCGAAGCCATTTTGATCATAATTTGGCATCTAGTTTAATTCTACATCTCAAGTTTATTAATTTTTGAAAAAAAAATTGTGTATTTTTTGCGAAAAAAGCATAAGGGGGAACCCTCACCAGTTTTGAAATGCCATCCCCAGACTTCGAATTGCCGCAACTTTGCCAAATCTCAGCCGATTTTCAATATCGAAGCCATTTTGATCATAATTTGGCATCTAGTTTAATTCTACATCTCAAGTTTATTAATTTTTGCAAAAAAATAATTGTGTATTTTTTGCGAAAAAATCATAAGGGGGAACCCTTACCAATTTTGAAATAACATTCCCAGACTTCGAATTGCCGCAACTTTGCCAAATCTAAGCCGATTTTCAATATCGAAGCCATTTTGATCATAATTTGGCATCTAGTTTAATCCTACATTTCAAGTTTATTAATTTTTTAAAAAAAATAATTGTGTATTTTTTGCGAAAAAATCATAAGGGGGAACCCTTACCAATTTTGAAATTACATTCCCAGACTTCGAATTGCCACAACTTTGCCAAATCTAAGCCGATTTTCAATATCGAAGCCATTTTGATCATAATTTGGCATCTAGTTTAATTCTACATCTCAAGTTTATTACATTTTTGAAAAAAATAATTGATTTATTTTTTGCGAAAAAAGCATAAGGGGGAACCCTTACCAATTTTCAAATGACATTCCCAGACTTCGAATTGCCACAACTTTGTCAAATCTAAACCGATTGTCAATATCGAGGCCATTTTGATCATAATTTAGCATCTAGTTTAGTTCTAAATCTCAAGTTTATTAATTTTTGCAAATAAATAATTGTGTATTTTTTGCGAAAAAATCATAAGGGAAACCCTTACAAATTTTGAAATTACATTCCCAGACTTCGAATTGCCACAACTTTGCCAAATCTAAGCCGATTTTCAATATCGAAGCCATTTTGATCATAATTTGGCATCTAGTTTAATTCTACATCTCAAGTTTATACATTTTTGAAAAAAAAATTGTTTTTTTTTTGGCGAAAAAAGCATAAGGGGGAACCCTTACCAATTTTCAAATGACATTCCCAGACTTCGAATTGCCACAACTTTGTCAAATCTAAACCGATTGTCAATATCGAAGCCGTTCTGATCATAATTTGGCATCTAGTTTAATTCTACATCTCAAGTTTATTAATTTTTGAAAAAAAAATTGTGTATTTTTTGCGAAAAAAGCATAAGGGGGAACCCTCACCAATTTTGAAATGCCATCCCCAGACTTCGAATTGCCGCAACTTTGCCAAATCTAAGCCGATTTTCAATATCGAGGCCATTTTGATCATAATTTGGCATCTAGTTTAGTTCTACATCTCAAGTTTATTAATTTTTGCAAATAAATAATTGTGTATTTTTTGCGAAAAAATCATAAGGGGAAACCCTTACAAATTTTGAAATTACATTCCCAGACTTCGAATTGCCACAACTTTGCCAAATCTAAGCCGATTTTCAATATCGAAGCCATTTTGATCATAATTTGGCATCTAGTTTAATTCTACATCTCAAGTTTATTAATTTTTGAAAAAAAAATTGTGTATTTTTTGCGAAAAAAGCATAAGGGGGAACCCTCACCAGTTTTGAAATGCCATCCCCAGACTTCGAATTGCCACAACTTTGCCAAATCTAAGCCGATTTTCAATATCGAAGCCATTTTGATCATAATTTGGCATCTAGTTTAATTCTACATCTCAAGTTTATTAATTTTTGCAAAAAAATAATTGTGTATTTTTTGCGAAAAAATCATAAGGGGGAACCCTTACCAATTTTGAAATGACATTCCCAGACTTCGAATTGCCGCAACTTTGCCAAATCTAAGCCGATTTTCAATATCGAAGCCATTTTGATCATAATTTGGCATCTAGTTTAATTCTACATTTCAAGTTTATTAATTTTTGAAAAAAAAATTATTGTGTATTTTTTGCGAAAAAATCATAAGGGGGAACCCTTACAAATTTTGAAATGCCATTCCCAGACTTCGAATTGCCACAACTTTGCCAAATCTAAGCCGATTTTCAATATCGAAGCCATTTTGATCATAATTTGGCATCTAGTTTAATTCTACATCTCAAGTTTATACATTTTTGAAAAAAAAAATGTTTTTTTTTTGGCGAAAAAAGCATAAGGGGGAACCCTTACCAATTTTCAAATGACATTCCCAGACTTCGAATTGCCACAACTTTGTCAAATCTAAACCGATTGTCAATATCGAGGCCATTTTGATCATAATTTAGCATCTAGTTTAGTTCTAAATCTCAAGTTTATTAATTTTTGCAAATAAATAATTGTGTATTTTTTGCGAAAAAATCATAAGGGGAAACCCTTACAAATTTTGAAATTACATTCCCAGACTTCGAATTGCCACAACTTTGCCAAATCTAAGCCGATTTTCAATATCGAAGCCATTTTGATCATAATTTGGCATCTAGTTTAATTCTACATCTCAAGTTTATTAATTTTTGAAAAAAAAAATTGTGTATTTTTTGCGAAAAAAGCATAAGGGGGAACCCTCACCAGTTTTGAAATGCCATCCCCAGACTTCGAATTGCCGCAACTTTGCCAAATCTAAGCCGATTTTCAATATCGAAGCCATTTTGATCATAATTTGGCATCTAGTTTAATTCTACATTTCAAGTTTATTAATTTTTAAAAAAAATAATTGTGTATTTTTTGCGAAAAAATCATAAGGGGGAACCCTTACCAATTTTGAAATTACATTCCCAGACTTCGAATTGCCACAACTTTGCCAAATCTAAGCCGATTTTCAATATCGAAGCCATTTTGATCATAATTTGGCATCTAGTTTAATTCTACATCTCAAGTTTATACATTTTTGAAAAAAAAAATGTTTGTTTTTTGGCGAAAAAAGCATAAGGGGGAACCCTTACCAATTTTGAAATGCCATTCCCAGACTTCGAATTGCCGCAACTTTGCCAAATCTAAGCCGATTTTCAATATCGAAGCCATTTTGATCATAATTTGGCATCTAGTTTAATTCTACATCTCAAGTTTATTAATTTTTGCAAAAAAATAATTGTGTATTTTTTGCGAAAAAATCATAAGGGGGAACCCTTACCAATTTTGAAATGACATTCCCAGACTTCGAATTGCCGCAACTTTGCCAAATCTAAGCCGATTTTCAATATCGAAGCCGTTCTGATCATAATTTGGCATCTAGTTTAATTCTACATCTGAAGTTTATTAATTTTTGAAAAAAAAGTTGTGTATTTTTTGCGAAAAAAGCATAAGGGGGAACCCTCACAAATTTTGAAATGCCATCCCCAGACTTCGAATTGCCGCAACTTTGCCAAATCTAAGCCGATTTTCAATATCGAAGCCATTTTGATCATAATTTGGCATCTAGTTTAATTCTACATCTCAAGTTTATACATTTTTGAAAAAAAAAATGTTTTTTTTTTGGCGAAAAAAGCATAAGGGGGAACCCTTACCAATTTTCAAATGACATTCCCAGACTTCGAATTGCCACAACTTTGTCAAATCTAAACCGATTGTTCAATATCGAGGCCATTTTGATCATAATTTAGCATCTAGTTTAGTTCTAAATCTCAAGTTTATTAATTTTTGCAAATAAATAATTGTGTATTTTTTGCGAAAAAATCATAAGGGGAAACCCTTACAAATTTTGAAATTACATTCCCAGACTTCGAATTGCCACAACTTTGCCAAATCTAAGCCGATTTTCAATATCGAAGCCATTTTGATCATAATTTGGCATCTAGTTTAATTCTACATCTCAAGTTTATACATTTTTGAAAAAAAAATTGTTTTTTTTTTGGCGAAAAAAGCATAAGGGGGAACCCTTACCAATTTTCAAATGACATTCCCAGACTTCGAATTGCCACAACTTTGTCAAATCTAAACCGATTGTCAATATCGAAGCCGTTCTGATCATAATTTGGCATCTAGTTTAATTCTACATCTGAAGTTTATTAATTTTTGAAAAAAAAGTTGTGTATTTTTTGCGAAAAAAGCATAAGGGGGAACCCTCACCAATTTTGAAATGCCATTCCCAGACTTCGAATTGCCACAACTTTGCCAAATCTAAGCCGATTGTCAATATCGAAGCCATTTTGATCATAATTTGGCATCTAGTTTAATTCTACATCTCAAGTTTATTAATTTTTGCAAAAAAATAATTGTGTATTTTTTGCGAAAAAATCATAAGGGGGAACCCTTACAAATTTTGAAATTACATTCCCAGACTTCGAATTGCCACAACTTTGCCAAATCTAAGCCGATTTTCAATATCGAAGCCATTTTGATCATAATTTGGCATCTAGTTTAATTCTAAATTTCAAGTTTATTAATTTTTGCAAAAAAATAATTGTGTATTTTTTGCGAAAAAAATCATAAGGGGGAACCCTTACCAATTTTGAAATGACATTCCCAGACTTCGAATTGCCGCAACTTTGCCAAATCTAAGCCGATTTTCAATATCGAAGCCATTTTGATCATAATTTGGCATCTAGTTTAATTCTACATTTCAAGTTTATTAATTTTTTAAAAAAAATAATTGTGTATTTTTTGCGAAAAAATCATAAGGGGGAACCCTTACCAATTTTGAAATTACATTCCCAGACTTCGAATTGCCACAACTTTGCCAAATCTAAGCCGATTTTCAATATCGAAGCCATTTTGATCATAATTTGGCATCTAGTTTAATCCTACATCTCAAGTTTATACATTTTTGAAAAAAAAAATATATTTTTTTTTGGCGAAAAAAGCATAAGGGGGAACCCTTACCAATTTTCAAATGACATTCCCAGACTTCGAATTGCCACAACTTTGTCAAATCTAAACCGATTGTCAATATCGAAGCCGTTCTGATCATAATTTGGCATCTAGTTTAATTCTACATCTGAAGTTTATTAATTTTTGAAAAAAAAGTTGTGTATTTTTTGCGAAAAAAGCATAAGGGGGAACCCTCACCAATTTTGAAATGCCATCCCCAGACTTCGAATTGCCGCAACTTTGCCAAATCTAAGCCGATTTTCAATATCGAAGCCATTTTGATCATAATTTGGCATCTAGTTTAATTCTACATCTCAAGTTTATACATTTTTGAAAAAAAAAATGTTTTTTTTTTGGCGAAAAAAGCATAAGGGGGAACCCTTACCAATTTTCAAATGACATTCCCAGACTTCGAATTGCCACAACTTTGTCAAATCTAAACCGATTGTCAATATCGAGGCCATTTTGATCATAATTTAGCATCTAGTTTAGTTCTAAATCTCAAGTTTATTAATTTTTGCAAATAAATAATTGTGTATTTTTTGCGAAAAAATCATAAGGGGGAACCCTTACAAATTTTGAAATTACATTCCCAGACTTCGAATTGCCACAACTTTGCCAAATCTAAGCCGATTTTCAATATCGAAGCCATTTTGATCATAATTTGGCATCTAGTTTAATTCTACATCTCAAGTTTATACATTTTTGAAAAAAAAAATTGTTTTTTTTTTGGCGAAAAAAGCATAAGGGGGAACCCTTACCAATTTTCAAATGACATTCCCAGACTTCGAATTGCCACAACTTTGTCAAATCTAAACCGATTGTCAATATCGAAGCCATTCTGATCATAATTTGGCATCTAGTTTAATTCTACATCTCAAGTTTATTAATTTTTGAAAAAAAAATTGTGTATTTTTTGCGAAAAAAGCATAAGGGGGAACCCTCACCAATTTTGAAATGCCATCCCCAGACTTCGAATTGCCGCAACTTTGCCAAATCTAAGCCGATTTTCAATATCGAAGCCATTTTGATCATAATTTGGCATCTAGTTTAATTCTACATCTCAAGTTTATACATTTTTGAAAAAAAAATTGTGTTTTTTTTGGCGAAAAAAGCATAAGGGGGAACCCTTACCAATTTTCAAATGACATTCCCAGACTTCGAATTGCCACAACTTTGTCAAATCTAAACCGATTGTCAATATCGAGGCCATTTTGATCATAATTTGGCATCTAGTTTAATTCTAAATCTCAAGTTTATTAATTTTTGCAAAAAAATAATTGTGTATTTTTTGCGAAAAAATCATAAGGGGGAACCCTTACAAATTTTGAAATTACATTCCCAGACTTCGAATTGCCACAACTTTGCCAAATCTAAGCCGATTTTCAATATCGAAGCCATTTTGATCATAATTTGGCATCTAGTTTAATTCTACATCTCAAGTTTATTAATTTTTGAAAAAAATAATTGTGTATTTTTTGCGAAAAAAGCATAAGGGGGAACCCTTACCAATTTTCAAATGACATTCCCAGACTTCGAATTGCCACAACTTTGTCAAATCTAAGCCGATTTTCAATATCGAAGCCATTTTGATCATAATTTGGCATCTAGTTTAATTCTACATCTCAAGTTTATTAATTTTTGAAAAAAAAATTGTGTATTTTTTGCGAAAAAAGCATAAGGGGGAACCCTCACCAATTTTGAAATGCCATCCCCAGACTTCGAATTGCCGCAACTTTGCCAAATCTAAGCCGATTTTCAATATCGAAGCCATTTTGATCATAATTTGGCATCTAGTTTAATTCTACATCTCAAGTTTATTAATTTTTGCAAAAAAATAATTGTGTATTTTTTGCGAAAAAATCATAAGGGGGAACCCTTACCAATTTTGAAATTACATTCCCAGACTTCGAATTGCCACAACTTTGCCAAATCTAAGCCGATTTTCAATATCGAAGCCATTTTGATCATAATTTGGCATCTAGTTTAATCCTACATCTCAAGTTTATTACATTTTTGAAAAAAATAATTGTGTATTTTTTGCGAAAAAAGCATAAGGGGGAACCCTTACCAATTTTCAAATGACATTCCCAGACTTCGAATTGCCACAACTTTGTCAAATCTAAGCCGATTTTCAATATCGAAGCCATTTTGATCATAATTTGGCATCTAGTTTAATTCTACATCTCAAGTTTATTAATTTTTGAAAATAAATAATTGTGTATTTTTTGCGAAAAAATCATAAGGGGGAACCCTTACAAATTTTGAAATTACATTCCCAGACTTCGAATTGCCACAACTTTGCCAAATCTAAGCCGATTTTCAATATCGAAGCCATTTTGATCATAATTTGGCATCTAGTTTAATTCTACATCTCAAGTTTATACATTTTTGAAAAAAAAATTGTTTTTTTTTTGGCGAAAAAAGCATAAGGGGGAACCCTTACCAATTTTCAAATGACATTCCCAGACTTCGAATTGCCACAACTTTGTCAAATCTAAACCGATTGTCAATATCGAAGCCATTTTGATCATAATTTGGCATCTAGTTTAATTCTACATCTCAAGTTTATTAATTTTTGAAAAAAAAATTGTGTATTTTTTGCGAAAAAAGCATAAGGGGGAACCCTCACCAATTTTGAAATGCCATCCCCAGACTTCGAATTGCCGCAACTTTGCCAAATCTAAGCCGATTTTCAATATCGAAGCCATTTTGATCATAATTTGGCATCTAGTTTAATTCTACATCTCAAGTTTATTAATTTTTGGCGAAAAAATAATTGTGTATTTTTTGCGAAAAAATCATAAGGGGGAACCCTTACAAATTTTGAAATTACATTCCCAGACTTCGAATTGCCACAACTTTGCCAAATCTAAGCCGATTTTCAATATCGAAGCCATTTTGATCATCATTTGGCATCTAGTTTAATCCTACATCTCAAGTTTATACATTTTTGAAAAAAAAATGTTTTATTTTTTTGGCGCAAAAAGCATAAGGGGAAACCCTTACCAATTTTCAAATGACATTCCCAAACTTCGAATTGCCACAACTTTGTCAAATCTAAGCCGATTGTCAATATCGAGGCCATTTTGATCATAATTTGGCATCAAGTTTAATTCTACATCTCAAGTTTATTAATTTTTGAAAAAAAAATTGTGTATGTTTTGCGAAAAAAGCATAAGAGGGAACCCTCACCAATTTTGAAATGCCATCCCCAGACTTCGAATTGCCGCAACTTTGCCAAATCTAAGCCGATTTTCAATATCGAAGCCATTTTGATCATAATTTGGCATCTAGTTTAATTCTACATCTCAAGTTTATTAATTTTTGCAAATAAATAATTGTGTATTTTTTGCGAAAAAATCATAAGGGGGAACCCTTACAAATTTTGAAATTACATTCCCAGACTTCGAATTGCCACAACTTTGCCAAATCTAAGCCGATTTTTAATATCGAAGCCATTCTGATCATAGTTTGGCATCTAGTTTAATTCTACATCTCAAGTTTATTAATTTTTGAAAAAAAAATTGTGTATATTTTGCGAAAAAAGCATAAGGGGGAACCCTCACCAGTTTTGAAATGCCATCCCCAGACTTCGAATTGCCGCAACTTTGCCAAATCTCAGCCGATTTTCAATATCGAAGCCATTTTGATCATAATTTGGCATTAAGTTTAATTCTACATCTCAAGTTTATAAATTCTTGCAAAAAAATAATTGTCCATTTTTTGCGAAAAAATCATAAGGGGGAACCCTTACAAATTTTGAAATTACATTCCCAGACTTCGAATTGCCACAACTTTGCCAAATCTAAGCCGATTTTTAATATCGAAGCCATTCTGATCATAGTTTGGCATCTAGTTTAATTCTACATCTCAAGTTTATTAATTTTTGAAAAAAAAATTGTGTATATTTTGCGAAAAAAGCATAAGGGGGAACCCTCACCAGTTTTGAAATGCCATCCCCAGACTTCGAATTGCCGCAACTTTGCCAAATCTCAGCCGATTTTCAATATCGAAGCCATTTTGATCATAATTTGGCATCTAGTTTAATTCTACATCTCAAGTTTATTAATTTTTGCAAAAAAATAATTGTGTATTTTTTGCGAAAAAATCATAAGGGGGAACCCTTACCAATTTTGAAATAACATTCCCAGACTTCGAATTGCCGCAACTTTGCCAAATCTAAGCCGATTTTCAATATCGAAGCCATTTTGATCATAATTTAGCATCTAGTTTAATTCTACATCTCAAGTTTATTACATTTTTGAAAAAAAAAATGTTTTTTTTTTTGGCGAAAAAAGCATAAGGGGGAACCCTTACCAATTTTCAAATGACATTCCCAGACTTCGAATTGCCACAACTTTGTCAAATCTAAACCGATTGTCAATATCGAGGCCATTTTGATCATAATTTGGCATCTAGTTTAATTCTACATCTCAAATTTATTAATTTTTGAAAAAAAAAATTGTGTATTTTTTGCGAAAAAAGCATAAGGGGGAACCCTCACCAATTTTGAAATGCCATCCGCAGACTTCGAATTGCCGCAACTTTGCCAAATCTAAGCCGATTTTCAATATCGAAGCCATTTTGATCATAATTTGGCATCTAGTTTAATTCTACATCTCAAGTTTATACATTTTTGAAAAAAAAAAATGTTTTTTTTTTGGCGAAAAAAGCATGAGGGGGAACCCTTACCAATTTTCAAATGACATTCCCAGACTTCGAATTGCCACAACTTTGTCAAATCTAAACCGATTGTCAATATCGAGGCCATTTTGATCATAATTTAGCATCTAGTTTAGTTCTAAATCTCAAGTTTATTAATTTTTGCAAATAAATAATTGTGTAGTTCTTGCGAAAAAATCATAAGGGGGAACCCTTACAAATTTTGAAATTACATTCCCAGACATCGAATTGCCACAACTTTGCCAAATCTAAGCCGATTTTCAATATCGAAGCCATTTTAATCATAATTTGGCATCTAGTTTAATTCTACATCTCAAGTTTATACATTTTTGAAAAAAAAAATGTTTTTTTTTTGGGCGAAAAAAGCATAAGGGGGAACCCTTACCAATTTTCAAATGACATTCCCAGACTTCGAATTGCCACAACTTTGTCAAATCTAAACCGATTGTCAATATCGAAGCCGTTCTGATCATAATTTGGCATCTAGTTTAATTCTACATCTCAAGTTTATTAATTTTTGAAATAAAAAATTGTGTATTTTTTGCGAAAAAAGCATAAGGGGGAACCCTCACCAATTTTGAAATGCCATCCCCAGACTTCTAATTGCCGCAACTTTGCCAAATCTCAGCCGATTTTCAATATCGAAGCCATTTTGATCATAATTTGGCATCTAGTTTAATTCTACATCTCAAGTTGATTAATTTTTGCAAAAAAATAATTGTGTATTTTTTGCGAAAAAATCATAAGGAGGAACCCTTACCAATTTTGAAATTACATTCCCAGACTTCGAATTGCCACAACTTTGCCAAATCTAAGCCGATTTTCAATATCGAAGCCATTTTGATCATAATTTGGCATCTAGTTTAATCCTACATCGCAAGTTTGTACATTTTTGAAAAAAAAAATGTTTTTTTTTTTAGCGAAAAAAGCATAAGGGGGAACCCTTACCAATTTTCAAATGACATTCCAAAATTTCGAATTGCCACAACTTTGTCAAATCTAAGCCGATTGTCAATATCGAGGCCATTTTGATCATAATTTGGCATCTAGGTTAATTCTACATCTCAAGTTTATTAATTTTTGAAAAAAAAATTGTGTATTTTTTGCGAAAAAAGCATAAGAGGGAACCCTCACCAATTTTGAAATGCCATCCCCAGACTTCGAATTGCCGGAACTTTGCCAAATCTAAGCCGATTTTCAATATCGAAGCCATTTCGATCATAATTTGGCATCTAGTTTAATTCTACATCTCAAGTTTATTAATTTTTGCAAAAAAAAATTGTGTATATTTTGCGAAAAAAGCATAAGGGGGACCCCTCACCAGTTTTGAAATGCCATCCCCAGACTTCGAATTGCCGCAACTTTGCCAAATCTAAGCCGATTTTTAATATCGAAGCCATTCTGATCATAGTTTGGCATCTAGTTTAATTCTACATCTCAAGTTTAGTAATTCTTGCAAAAAAATAATTGTGTATTTTTTGCGAAAAAAGCATAAGGGGGAACCCTTACCAATTTTGAAATAACATTCCCAGACTTCGAATTGCCGCAACTTTGCCAAATCTAAGCCGATTTTTAATATCGAAGCCATTTTGATCATAATTTGGCATCTAGTTTAATTCTACATTTCAAGTTTATTAATTTTTTAAAAAAAATAATTGTGTATTTTTTGCGAAAAAATTATAAGGGGGAACCCTTACCAATTTTGAAATTACATTCCCAGACTTCGAATTGCCACAACTTTGCCAAATCTAAGCCGATTTTCAATATCGAAGCCATTTTGATCATAATTTGGCATCTAGTTTAATCATTCATCTCAAGTTTATACATTTTTGAAAAAACAAAATATTTTTTCTTTGGCTAAAAAAGCATAAGGGGGAACCCTTACCAATTTTCAAATTACATTCCCAGACTTCGAATTGCCACAACTTTATCAAATATAAACCGATTGTCAATATCGAGGCCATTTTGATCATAATTTGGCATCTAGTTTAATTCTACATCTCAAGTTTATAAATTTTTGAAAAAAAAAATTGTGTATTTTTTGCGAAAAAAGCATAAGGGGGAACCCTCACCAATTTTGAAATGCCATCCCCAGACTTCGAATTGCCGCAACTTTGCCAAATCTAAGCCGATTTTCAATATCGAAGCCATTTTGATCATAATTTGGCATCTAGTTTAATTCTACATCTCAAGTTTATACATTTTTGAAAAAAAAAATGTTTATTTTTTTGGCGAAAAAAGCATAAGGGGGAACCCTTACCAATTTTCAAATGACATTCCCAGACTTCGAATTGCCACAACTTTGTCAAATCTAAACCGATTGTCAATATCGAAGCCGTTCTGATCATAAGTTGGCATCAAGTTTAATTCTACATCTCAAAATTATTAATTTTTGAAAAAAAAATTGTGTATTTTTTGCGAAAAAAGCATAAGGGGGAACCCTCACCAATTTTGAAATGCCATCCCCAGACTTCTAATTGCCGCAACTTTGCCAAATCTCAGCCGATTTTCAATATCGAAGCCATTTTGATCATAATTTGGCATCTAGTTTAATTCTACATCTCAAGTTTATTAAGTTTTGCAAAAAAATAATTGTGTATTTTTTGCGAAAAAATCATAAGGGGGAACCCTTACAAATTTTGAAATTACAATCCCAGACTTCGAATTGCCACAACTTTGCCAAATCTAAGCCGATTTTCAATATCGAAGCCATTTTGATCATAATTTGGCATCTAGTTTAATTCTACATCTCAAGTTTATACATTTTTGAAAAAAAAAATATGTTTTATTTGGCGAAAAAAGCATAAGGGGGAACCCTTACCAATTTTCAAATGACATTCCCAGACTTCGAATTGCCACAACTTTATCAAATCTAAACCGATTGTCAATATCGAGGCCATTTTGATCATAATTTGGCATCTAGTTTAATTCTACATCTCAAGTTTATAAATTTTTGAAAAAAAAAATTGTGTATTTTTTGCGAAAAAAGCATAAGGGGGAACCCTCACCAATTTTGAAATGCCATCCCCAGACTTCGAATTGCCGCAACTTTGCCAAATCTAAGCCGATTTTCAATATCGAAGCCATTTTGATCATAATTTGGCATCTAGTTTAATTCTACATCTCAAGTTTATACATTTTTGAAAAAAAAATGTTTATTTTTTTGGCGAAAAAAGCATAAGGGGGAACCCTTACCAATTTTCAAATGACATTCCCAGACTTCGAATTGCCACAACTTTATCAAATCTAAACCGATTGTCAATATCGAGGCCATTTTGATCATAATTTGGCATCTAGTTTAATTCTACATCTCAAGTTTATTAATTTTTGAAAAAAAAATTGTGTATTTTTTGCGAAAAAAGCATAAGGGGGAACCCTCACCAATTTTGAAATGCCATCCCCAGACTTCGAATTGCCGCAACTTTGCCAAATCTCAGCCGATTTTCAATATCGAAGCCATTTTGATCATAATTTGGCATCTAGTTTAATTCTACATCTCAAGTTTATTAATTTTTGGCAAAAAAAAATTGTGTATTTTTTGCGAAAAAATCATAAGGGGGAGCCCTTACAAATTTTGAAATTACATTCCCAGACTTCGATATTGCCACAACTTTGCCAAATCTAAGCCGATTTTTAATATCGAAGCCATTTTGATCATAATTTGGCATCTAGTTTAATCCTACATCGCAAGTTTATACATTTTTGAAAAAAAAAAATATTTTTTTTTTGGCGAAAAAAGCATAAGGGGGAACCCTTACCAATTTTCAAATGACATTCCCAGACTTCGAATTGCCACAACTTTGTCAAATCTAAGCCGATTGTCAATATCGAAGCCATTTTGATCATAATTTGGCATCTAGTTTAATTCTACATCTCAAGTTTATTAATTTTTGAAAAAAAAAATTGTGTATTTTTTGCGAAAAAAGCATAAGGGGGAACCCTCACCAATTTTGAAATGCCATCCCCAGACTTCGAATTGCCGCAACTTTGCCAAATCTAAGCCGATTTTCAATATCGAAGCCATTTTGATCATAATTTGGCATCTAGTTTAATTCTACATCTCAAGTTTATTAATTTTTGCAAAAAAATAATTGTGTATTTTTTGCGAATAAATCATAAGGGGGAACCCTTACAAATTTTGAAATTACATTCCCAGACTTCGAATTGCCACAACTTTGCCAAATCTAAGCCGATTTTTAATATCGAAGCCATTTTGATCATAGTTTGGCATCTAGTTTAATTCTACATCTCAAGTTTATTAATTTTTGAAAAAAAAATTGTGTATATTTTGCGAAAAAAGCATAAGGGGGAACCCTCACCAGTTTTGAAATGCCATCCCCAGACTTCGAATTGCCGCAACTTTGCCAAATCTCAGCCGATTTTCAATATCGAAGCCATTTTGATCATAATTTGGCATCTAGTTTAATTCTACATCTTAAGTTTATTAATTCTTGCAAAAAAATAATTGTGTATTTTTTGCGAAAAAATCATAAGGGGGAACCCTTACCAATTTTGAAATAACATCCCCAGACTTCGAATTGCCGCAACTTTGCCAAATCTAAGCCGATTTTCAATATCGAAGCCATTTTGATCATAATTTGGCATCTAGTTTAATTCTACATTTCAAGTTTATTAATTTTTTAAAAAAAATAATTGTGTATTTTTTGGCGAAAAAATCATAAGGGGGAACCCTTACCAATTTTGAAATTACATTCCCAGACTTCGAATTGCCACAACTTTGCCAAATCTAAGCCGATTTTCAATATCGAAGCCATTTTGATCATAATTTGGCATCTAGTTTAATCCTTCATCTCAAGTTTATACATTTTTGAAAAAAAAAAATATTTTTTTTTTGGCGAAAAAAGCATAAGGGGGAACCCTTACCAATTTTCAAATGACATTCCCAGACTTCGAATTGCCACAACTTTATCAAATATAAACCGATTGTCAATATCGAGGCCATTTTGATCATAATTTGGCATCTAGTTTAGTTCTACATCTCAAGTTTATTAATTTTTGAAAAAAAAAATTGTGTATTTTTTGCGAAAAAAGCATAAGGGGGAACCCTCACCAATTTTGAAATGCCATCCCCAGACTTCGAATTGCCGTAACTTTGCCAAATCTAAGCCGATTTTCAATATCGAAGCCATTTTGATCATAATTTGGCATCTAGTTTAATCCTTCATCTCAAGTTTATACATTTTTGAAAAAAAAAAATATTTTTTTTTTGGCGAAAAAAGCATAAGTGGGAACCCTTACCAATTTTCAAATGACATTCCCAGACTTCGAATTGCCACAACTTTGTCATATCTAAACCGATTGTCAATATCGAGGCCATTTTGATCATAATTTAGCATCTAGTTTAGTTCTAAATCTCAAGTTTATTAATTTTTGCAAATAAATACTTGTGTATTTTTTGCGAAAAAATCATAAGTGGGAACCCTTACCAATTTTGAAATTAAATTCCCAGACTTCGAATTGCCACAACTTTGTCAAATCTAAGCCGATTGTCAATATCGAGGCCATTTTGATCATAATTTGGCATCTAGTTTAATTCTACATCTCAAGTTTATTAATTTTTGAAAAAAAAAATTGTGTATTTTTTGCGAAAAAAGCATAAGGGGGAACCCTCACCAATTTTGAAATGCCATCCCCAGACTTCGAATTGCCGCAACTTTGCCAAATCTAAGCCGATTTTCAATATCGAAGCCATTTTGATCATAATTTGGCATCTAGTTTAATCCTTCATCTCAAGTTTATACATTTTTGAAAAAAAAAATATTTTTTTTTTGGCGAAAAAAGCATAAGTGGGAACCCTTACCAATTTTCAAATGACATTCCCAGACTTCGAATTGCCACAACTTTGTCATATCTAAACCGATTGTCAATATCGAGGCCATTTTGATCATAATTTGGCATCTAGTTTAATTCTACATCTCAAGTTTATTAATTTTTGCAAATAAATAATTGTGTATTTTTTGCGAAAAAATCATAAGGGGGAACCCTTACAAATTTTGAAATGCCATCCCCAGACTTCGAATTGCCACAACTTTGCCAAATCTAAGCCGATTTTTAATATCGAAGCCATTCTGATCATAGTTTGGCATCTAGTTTAATTCTACATCTCAAGTTTATTAATTTTTGAAAAAAAAATTGTGTATATTTTGCGAAAAAATCATAAGGGGGAACCCTCACCAGTTTTGAAATGCCATCCCCAGACTTCGAATTGCCGCAACTTTGCCAAATCTAAGCCGATTTTTAATATCGAAGCCATTCTGATCATAGTTTGGCATCTAGTTTAATTCTACATCTCAAGTTTAATAATTCTTGCAAAAAAATAATTGTGTATTTTTTGCGAAAAAAGCATAAGGGGGAACCCTTACCAATTTTGAAATAACATTCCCAGACTTCGAATTGCCGCAACTTTGCCAAATCTAAGCCGATTTTCAATATCGAAGCCATTTTGATCATAATTTGGCATCTAGTTTAATTCTACATTTCAAGTTTATTAATTTTTTAAAAAAAATAATTGTGTATTTTTTGCGAAAAAATCATAAGGGGGAACCCTTACCAATTTTGAAATTACATTCCCAGACTTCGAATTGCCACAACTTTGCCAGATCTAAGCCGATTTTCAATATCGAAGCCATTTTGATCATAATTTGGCATCTAGTTTAATCATTCATCTCAAGTTTATTAATTTTTGAAAAAACAAATTATTTTTTTTTTGGCTAAAAAGGCATAAGGGGGAACCCTTACCAATTTTCAAATTACATTCCCAGACTTCGAATTGCCACAACTTTATCAAATATAAACCGATTGTCAATATCGAGGCCATTTTGATCATAATTTGGCATCTAGTTTAATTCTACATCTCAAGTTTATTAATTTTTGAAAAAAAAATTGTGTATTTTTTGCGAAAAAAGCATAAGGGGGAACCCTCACCAATTTTGAAATGCCATCCCCAGACTTCGAATTGCCGCAACTTTGCCAAATCTCAGCCGATTTTCAATATCGAAGCCATTTTGATCATAATTTGGCATCTAGTTTAATTCTACATCTCAAGTTTATTAATTTTTGGCGAAAAAAAAATGGTGTATTTTTTGCGAAAAAATCATAAGGGGGAACCCTTACAAATTTTGAAATTACATTCCCAGACTTCGTATTGCCACAACTTTGCCAAATCTAAGCCGATTTTTAATATCGAAGCCATTTTGATCATAATTTGGCATCTAGTTTAATCCTACATCGCAAGTTTATACATTTTTGAAAAAAAAATGTTTTCTTTTTGGCGAAAAAAGCATAAGGGGGAACCCTTACCAATTTTCAAATGACATTCCCAAACTTCGAATTGCCACAACTTTGTCAAATCTAAGCCGATTGTCAATATCGAGGCCATTTTGATCATAATTTGGCATCTAGTTTAATTCTACATCTCAAGTTTATTAATTTTTGAAAAAAAAATTGTGTATTTTTTGCGAAAAAAGCATAAGAGGGAACCCTCACCAATTTTGAAATGCCATCCCCAGACTTCGAATTGCCGCAACTTTGCCAAATCTAAGCCGATTTTCAATATCGAAGCCATTTCGATCATAATTTGGCATCTAGTTTAATTCTACATCTCAAGTTTATTAATTTTTGCAAAAAAAAATTGTGTATTTTTTGCGAATAAATCATAAGGGGGAACCCTTACAAATTTTGAAATTACATTCCCAGACTTCGAATTGCCACAACTTTGCCAAATCTAAGCCGATTTATAATATCGAAGCCATTCTGATCATAGTTTGGCATCTAGTTTAATTCTACATCTCAAGTTTATTAATTTTTGAAAAAAAAATTGTGTATATTTTGCGAAAAAGCATAAGGGGGAACCCTCACCAGTTTTGAAATGCCATCCCCAGACTTCGAATTGCCGCAACTTTGCCAAATCTCAGCCGATTTTCAATATCGAAGCCATTTTGATCATAATTTGGCATCTAGTTTAATTCTACATCTTAAGTTTATTAATTCTTGCAAAAAAATAATTGTGTATTTTTTGCGAAAAAATCATAAGGGGGAACCCTTACCAATTTTGAAATAACATCCCCAGACTTCGAATTGCCGCAACTTTGCCAAATCTAAGCCGATTTTCAATATCGAAGCCATTTTGATCATAATTTGGCATCTAGTTTAATTCTACATTTCAAGTTTATTAATTTTTTAAAAAAAATAATTGTGTATTTTTTGGGAAAAAATCATAAGGGGGAACCCTTACCAATTTTGAAATTACATTCCCAGACTTCGAATTGCCACAACTTTGCCAAATCTAAGCCGATTTTCAATATCGAAGCCATTTTGATCATAATTTGGCATCTAGTTTAATCCTTCATCTCAAGTTTATACATTTTTGAAAAAAAAAAATATTTTTTTTTTGGCGAAAAAAGCATAAGGGGGAACCCTTACCAATTTTCAAATGACATTCCCAGACTTCGAATTGCCACAACTTTATCAAATATAAACCGATTGTCAATATCGAGGCCATTTTGATCATAATTTGGCATCTAGTTTAGTTCTACATCTCAAGTTTATTAATTTTTGAAAAAAAAAATTGTGTATTTTTTGCGAAAAAAGCATAAGGGGGAACCCTCACCAATTTTGAAATGCCATCCCCAGACTTCGAATTGCCGCAACTTTGCCAAATCTAAACCGATTGTCAATATCGAGGCCATTTTGATCATAATTTAGCATCTAGTTTAGTTCTAAATCTCAAGTTTATTAATTTTTGCAAATAAATAATTGTGTATTTTTTGCGAAAAAATCATAAGGGGGAACCCTTACAAATTTTGAAATTAACATTCCCAGACTTCGAATTGCCACAACTTTGCCAAATCTAAGCCGATTTTCAATATCGAAGCCATTTTGATCATAATTTGGCATCTAGTTTAATTCTACATCTCAAGTTTATTAATTTTTGAAAAAAAAAATTGTGTATTTTTTGGCGAAAAAAGCATAAGGGGGAACCCTTACCAATTTTCAAATGACATTCCCAGACTTCGAATTGCCACAACTTTGTCAAATCTAAGCCGATTGTCAATATCGAGGCCATTTTGATCATAATTTGGCATCTAGTTTAATTCTACATCTCAAGTTTATTAATTTTTGAAAAAAAAATTGTGTATTTTTTGCGAAAAAAGCATAAGGGGGAACCCTCACCAATTTTGAAATGCCATCCCCAGACTTCGAATTGCCGCAACTTTGCCAAATCTAAGCCGATTTTCAATATCGAAGCCATTTTGATCATAATTTGGCATCTAGTTTAATTCTACATCTCAAGTTTATTAATTTTTGCAAATAAATAATTGTGTATTTTTTGCGAAAAAATCATAAGGGGGAACCCTTACAAATTTTGAAATTACATTCCCAGACTTCGAATTGCCACAACTTTGCCAAATCTAAGCCGATTTTCAATATCGAAGCCATTTTGATCATAATTTGGCATCTAGTTTAATTCTACATCTCAAGTTTATTAATTTTTGAAAAAAATAATTGTGTATTTTTTGCGAAAAAATCATAAGGGGGAACCCTTACCAATTTTGAAATTACATTCCCAGACTTCGAATTGCCACAACTTTGCCAAATCTAAGCCGATTTTCAATATCGAAGCCATTTTGATCATAATTTGGCATCTAGTTTAATTCATACATCTCAAGTTTATTAATTTTTGAAAAAACAAAATATTTTTTTTTGGCTAAAAAAGCATAAGGGGGAACCCTTACCAATTTTCAAATGACATTCCCAGACTTCGAATTGCCACAACTTTGTCAAATCTAAACCGATTGTCAATATCGAGGCCATTTTGATCATAATTTGGCATCTAGTTTAATTCTACATCTCAAGTTTATTAATTTTTGAAAAAAAAAATTGTGTATTTTTTGCGAAAAAAGCATAAGGGGGAACCCTCACCAATTTTGAAATGCCATCCCCAGACTTCTAATTGCCGCAACTTTGCCAAATCTCAGCCGATTTTCAATATCGAAGCCAATTTGATCATAATTTGGCATCTAGTTTAATTCTACATCTCAAGTTTATTAATTTTTGCAAAAAAATAATTGTGTATTTTTTGCGAAAAAATCATAAGGGGGAACCTTTACAAATTTTGAAATTACAATCCCAGACTTCGAATTGCCACAACTTTGCCAAATCTAAGCCGATTTTCAATATCGAAGCCATTTTGATCATAATTTGGCATCTAGTTTAATTCTACATTTCAAGTTTATTAATTTTTTAAAAAAAATAATTGTGTATTTTTTGCGAAAAAATCATAAGGGGGAACCCTTACCAATTTTGAAATTACATTCCGAGACTTCGAATTGCCACAAATTTGCCAAATCTAAGCCGATTTTCAATATCGAAGCCATTTTGATCATAATTTGGCATCTAGTTTAATCCTACATCTCAAGTTTATACATTTTTGAAAAAAAAAATATGTTTTATTTGGCGAAAAAAGCATAAGTGGGAACCCTTACCAATTTTCAAATGACATTCCCAGACTTCGAATTGCCACAACTTTATCAAATCTAAACCGATTGTCAATATCGAGGCCATTTTGATCATAATTTGGCATCTAGTTTAATTCTACATCTCAAGTTTATTAATTTTTGAAAAAAAAAATTGTGTATTTTTTGCGAAAAAAAGCATAAGAGGGAACCCTCACCAATTTTGAAATGCCATCCCCAGACTTCGAATTGCCGCAACTTTGCCAAATCTAAGCCGATTTTCAATATCGAAGCCATTTTGATCATAATTTGGCATCTAGTTTAATTCTACATCTCAAGTTTATTAATTTTTGCAAAAAAAAAATTGTGTATTTTTTGCGAAAAAATCATAAGTGGGAACCCTTACCAATTTTGAAATTACATTCCCAGACTTCGAATTGCCACAACTTTGCCAAATCTAAGCCGATTGTTAATATCGAGGCCATTTTGATCATAATTTGGCATCTAGTTTAATTCTACATCTCAAGTTTATTATATTTTGAAAAAAAAAATTGTGTATTTTTTGCGAAAAAAGCATAAGGGGGAACCCTCACCAATTTTGAAATGCCATCCCCAGACTTCGAATTGCCGCAACTTTGCCAAATCTAAGCCGATTTTCAATATCGAAGCCATTTTGATCATAATTTGGCATCTAGTTTAATTCTACATCTCAAGTTTATTAATTTTTGCAAAAAAATAATTGTGTATTTTTTGCGAAAAAAGCATAAGGGGGAACCCTTACCAATTTTGAAATGACATCCCCAGACTTCGAATTGCCGCAACTTTGCCAAATCTAAGCCGATTTTCAATATCGAAGCCATTTTGATCATAATTTGGCATCTAGTTTAATTCTACATCTCAAGTTTATTAATTTTTGAAAAAAAATAATTGTGTATTTTTTGCGAAAAAATCATAAGGGGGAACCCTTACCAATTTTGAAATTACATTCCCAGACTTCGAATTGCCACAACTTTGCCAAATCTAAGCCGATTTTCAATATCGAAGCCATTTTGATCATAATTTGGCATCTAGTTTAATCCTTCATCTCAAGTTTATACATTTTTGAAAAAAAAATATGTTTTTTTTTGGCGAAAAAAGCATAAGGGGGAACCCTTACCAATTTTCAAATGACATTCCCAGACTTCGAATTGCCACAACTTTGCCAAATCTAAACCGATTGTCAATATCGAGGCCATTTTGATCATAATTTGGCATCTAGTTTAGTTCTACATCTCAAGTTTATTAATTTTTGAAAAAAAAAATTGTGTATTTTTTGCGAAAAAAGCATAAGGGGGAACCCTCACCAATTTTGAAATGCCATCCCCAGACTTCGAATTGCCGCAACTTTGCCAAATCTAAGCCGATTTTCAATATCGAAGCCATTTTGATCATAATTTGGCATCTAGTTTAATTCTACATCTCAAGTTTATACATTTTTGAAAAAAAAAATTGTGTTTTTTTTGGCGAAAAAAGCATAAGGGGGAACCCTTACCAATTTTCAAATGACATTCCCAGACTTCGAATTGCCACAACTTTGTCAAATCTAAACCGATTGTCAATATCGAAGCCATTTTGATCATAATTTGGCATCTAGTTTAATTCTAAATCTCAAGTTTATTAATTTTTGCAAAAAAATAATTGTGTATTTTTTGCGAAAAAATCATAAGGGGAACCCTTACAAATTTTGAAATTACATTCCCAGACTTCGAATTGCCACAACTTTGCCAAATCTAAGCCGATTTTCAATATCGAAGCCATTTTGATCATAATTTGGCATCTAGTTTAATTCTACATCTCAAGTTTATACATTTTTGAAAAAAAAAATGTTTTTTTTTTGGCGAAAAAAGCATAAGTGGGAACCCTTACCAATTTTCAAATGACATTCCCAGACATCGAATTGCCACAACTTTATCAAATCTAAACCGATTGTCAATATCGAAGCCATTCTGATCATAATTTGGCATCTAGTTTAATTCTACATCTCAAGTTTATTAATTTTTGAAAAAAAAAATTGTGTATTTTTTGCGAAAAAAGCATAAGGGGGAACCCTCACCAATTTTAAAATGCCATCCCCAGACTTCTAATTGCCGCAACTTTGCCAAATCTCAGCCGATTTTCAATATCGAAGCCATTTTGATCATAATTTGGCATCTAGTTTAATTCTACATCTCAAGTTTATTAATTTTTGCAAAAAAATAATTGTGTATTTTTTGCGAAAAAATCATAAGGGGGAACCCTTACAAATTTTGAAATTACAATCCCAGACTTCGAATTGCCACAACTTTGCCAAATCTAAGCCGATTTTCAATATCGAAGCCATTTTGATCATAATTTGGCATCTAGTTTAATTCTACATTTCAAGTTTATTAATTTTTTAAAAAAAATAACTGTGTATTTTTTGCGAAAAAATCATAAGGGGGAACCCTTACCAATTTTGAAATTGACATTCCCAGACTTCGAATTGCCGCAACTTTGCCAAATCTAAGCCGATTTTCAATATCGAAGCCATTTTGATCATAATTTGGCATCTAGTTTAATTCTACATCTCAAGTTTATACATTTTTGAAAAAAAAAATGGTTTTTTTTTGGCGAAAAAAGCATAAGGGGGAACCCTTACCAATTTTCAAATGACATTCCCAGACTTCGAATTGCCACAACTTTGTCATATCTAAACCGATTGTCAATATCGAGGCCATTTTGATCATAATTTAGCATCTAGTTTAGTTCTAAATCTCAAGTTTATTAAATTTTTGCAAATAAATAATTGTGTATTTTTTGCGAAAAAATCATAAGGGGGAACCCTTACAAATTTTGAAATTACATTCCCAGACTTCGAATTGCCACAACTTTGCCAAATCTAAGCCGATTTTCAATATCGAAGCCATTTTGATCATAATTTGGCATCTAGTTTAATTCTACATCTCAAGTTTATACATTTTTGAAAAAAAAAAAATGTTTTTTTTTGGCGAAAAAAGCATAAGTGGGAACCCTTACCAATTTTCAAATGACATTCCCAGACATCGAATTGCCACAACTTTATCAAATCTAAACCGATTGTCAATATCGAAGCCGTTCTGATCATAATTTGGCATCTAGTTTAATTCTACATCTCAAGTTTATTAATTTTTGAAAAAAAAAAATTGTGTATTTTTTGCGAAAAAAGCATAAGGGGGAACCCTCACCAATTTTAAAATGCCATCCCCAGACTTCTAATTGCCGCAACTTTGGCAAATCTCAGCCGATTTTCAATATCGAAGCCATTTTGATCATAATTTGGCATCTAGTTTAATTCTACATCTCAAGTTTATTAATTTTTGCAAAAAAATAATTGTGTATTTTTTGCGAAAAAATCATAAGGGGGAACCCTTACAAATTTTGAAATTACAATCCCAGACTTCGAATTGCCACAACTTTGCCAAATCTAAGCCGATTTTCAATATCGAAGCCATTTTGATCATAATTTGGCATCTAGTTTAATTCTACATTTCAAGTTTATTAATTTTTTAAAAAAAATAACTGTGTATTTTTTGCGAAAAAATCATAAGGGGGAACCCTTACCAATTTTGAAATTACATTCCCAGACTTCGAATTGCCACAACTTTGCCAAATCTAAGCCGATTTTCAATATCGAAGCCATTTTGATCATAATTTGGCATCTAGTTTAATCCTACATCTCAAGTTTATACATTTTTGAAAAAAAAAAATATTTTTTATTTGGCGAAAAAAGCATAATGGGGAACCCTTACCAATTTTCAAATGACATTCCCAGACTTCGAATTGCCACAACTTTATCAAATCTAAACCGATTGTCAATATTGAGGCCATTTTGATCATAATTTGGCATCTAGTTTAATTCTACATCTCAAGTTTGTTAATTTTTTTTAAAAAAAATTGTTTATTTTTTGCGAAAAAAGCATAAGGGGGAACCCTCACCAATTTTGAAATGCCATCCCCAGACTTCGAATTGCCGCAACTTTGCCAAATCTCAGCCGATTTTCAATATCGAAGCCATTTTGATCATAATTTGGCATCTAGTTTAATTCTACATCTCAAGTTTATTAATTTTTGGCGAAAAAATAATTGTGTATATTTTGCAAAAAATCATAAGGGGGAACCCTTACAAATTTTGAAATTACATTCCCAGACTTCGTATTGCCACAACTTTGCCAAATCTAAGCCGATTTTTAATATCGAAGCCATTTTGATCATAATTTGGCATCTAGTTTAATCCTACATCTCAAGGTTATACATTTTTGAAAAAAAAAAGGTTTATTTTTGTTGGCGAAAAAAGCATAAGGGGGAACCCTTACCAATTTTCAAATGACATTCCCAAACTTCGAATTGCCACAACTTTGTCAAATCTAAGCCGATTGTCAATATCGAGGCCATTTTGATCATAATTTGGCATCTAGTTTAATTCTACATCTCAAGTTTATTAATTTTTGAAAAAAAAATTGTGTATTTTTTGCGAAAAAAGCATAAGAGGGAACCCTCACCAATTTTGAAATGCCATCCCCAGACTTCGAATTGCCGCAACTTTGCCAAATCTAAGCCGATTTTCAATATCGAAGCCATTTTGATTATAATTTGGCATCTAGTTTAATTCTACATCTCAAGTTTATTAATTTTTGCAAACAAATAATTGTGTATATTTTGCGAAAAAATCATAAGGGGAAACCCTCACCAGTTTTGAAATGCCATCCCCAGACTTCGAATTGCCGCAACTTTGCCAAATCTCAGCCGATTTTCAATATCGAAGCCATTTTGATCATAATTTGGCATCTAGTTTAATTCTACATCTCAAGTTTATTAATTCTTGCAAAAAAATAATTGTGTATTTTTTGCGAAAAAATCATAAGGGGGAACCAATTTTGAAATAACATTCCCAGACTTCGAATTGCCGCAACTTTGCCAAATCTAAGCCGATTTTCAATATCGAAGCCATTTTGATCATAATTTGGCATCTAGTTTAATTCTACATTTCAAGTTTATTAATTTTTTTAAAAAAAAATAATTGTGTATTTTTTGCGAAAAAATCATAAGGGGGAACCCTTACAAATTTTGAAATTACATTCCCAGACTTCGTATTGCCACAACTTTGTCAAATCTAAGCCGATTTTTAATATCGAAGCCATTTTGATCATAATTTGGCATCTAGTTCAATCCTACATCTCAAGTTTATACATTTTTAAAAACAAAAATATTTTTTTTTTGGCGAAAAAAGCATAAGGGGGAACCCTTACCAATTTTCAAATGACATTCCCAGACTTCGAATTGCCACAACTTTATCAAATATAAACCGATTGTCAATATCGAGGCCATTTTGATCATAATTTGGCATCTAGTTTAATTCTACATCTCAAGTTTATTAATTTTTGAAAAAAAAATTGTGTATTTTTTGCGAAAAAAGCATAAGAGGGAACCCTCACCAGTTTTGAAATGCCATCCCCAGACTTCGAATTGCCGCAACTTTGCCAAATCTCAGCCGATTTTCAATATCGAAGCCATTTTGATCATAATTTGGCATCTAGTTTAATTCTACATCTCAAGTTTATTAATTCTTGCAAAAAAATTATTGTGTATTTTTTGCGAAAAAATCATAAGGGGGAACCCTTACCAATTTTGAAATAACATTCCCAGACTTCGAATTGCCGCAACTTTGCCAAATCTAAGCCGATTTTCAATATCGAAGCCATTTTGATCATAATTTGGCATCTAGTTTAATTCTACATTTCAAGTTTATTAATTTTTTAAAAAAAATAATTGTGTATTTTTTGCGAAAAAATCATAAGGGGGAACCCTAACCAATTTTGAAATTACATTCCAAGACTTCGAATTGCTACAACTTTGCCAAATCTAAGCCGATTTTCAATATCGAAGCCATTTTGATCATAATTTGGCATCTAGTTTAATCCTTCATCTCAAGTTTATACATTTTTGAAAAAAAAAAATATTTTTTTTTTGGCGAAAAAAGCATAAGGGGGAACCCTTACCAATTTTCAAATGACATTCCCAGACTTCGAATTGCCACAACTTTGTCAAATCTAAACCGATTGTCAATATCGAGGCCATTTTGATCATAATTTAGCATCTAGTTTAATTCTACATCTCAAGTTTATTCATTTTTGCAAATAAATAATTGTGTAGTTTTTGCGAAAAAATCATAAGGGGGAACCCTTACAAATTTTGAAATTACATTCCCAGACTTCGAATTGCCACAACTTTGCCAAATCTAAGCCGATTTTCAATATCGAAGCCATTTTGATCATAATTTGGCATCTAGTTTAATTCTACATCTCAAGTTTATTAATTTTTGCAAAAAAATAATTGTGTATTTTTTGCGAAAAAATCATAAGGGGGAACCCTCACCAATTTTGAAATGCCATCCCCAGACTTCGAATTGCCGCAACTTTGCCAAATCTAAGCCGATTTTCAATATCGAAGCCATTTCGATCATAATATGGCATCTAGTTTAATTCTTTATCTCAAGTTTATTAATTTTTGCAAATAAATAATTGTATACATTTTGCGAAAAAAGCATAAGGGGGAACCCTTACCAATTTTGAAATTACATTCCCAGACTTCGAATTGCTACAACTTTGCCAAATCTAAGCCGATTTTCAATATCGAAGCCATTTTGATCATAATTTGGCATCTAGTTTAATCCTTCATCTCAAGTTTATACATTTTTGAAAAAAAAAAAATATTTTTTTTTGGCGAAAAAAGCATAAGGGGGAACCCTTACCAATTTTCAAATGACATTCCCAGACTTCGAATTGCCACAACTTTATCAAATATAAACCGATTGTCAATATCGAGGCCATTTTGATCATAATTTGGCATCTAGTTTAATTCTACATCTCAAGTTTATTAATTTTTGAAAAAAAAATTGTGTATTTTTTGCGAAAAAAGCATAAGAGGGAACCCTCACCAGTTTTGAAATGCCATCCCCAGACTTCGAATTGCCGCAACTTTGCCAAATCTCAGCCGATTTTCAATATCGAAGCCATTTTGATCATAATTTGGCATCTAGTTTAATTCTACATCTCAAGTTTATTAATTCTTGCAAAAAAATTATTGTGTATTTTTTGCGAAAAAATCATAAGGGGGAACCCTTACCAATTTTGAAATAACATTCCCAGACTTCGAATTGCCGCAACTTTGCCAAATCTAAGCCGATTTTCAATATCGAAGCCATTTTGATCATAATTTGGCATCTAGTTTAATTCTACATTTCAAGTTTATTAATTTTTTAAAAAAAATAATTGTGTATTTTTTGCGAAAAAATCATAAGGGGGAACCCTAACCAATTTTGAAATTACATTCCAAGACTTCGAATTGCTACAACTTTGCCAAATCTAAGCCGATTTTCAATATCGAAGCCATTTTGATCATAATTTGGCATCTAGTTTAATCCTTCATCTCAAGTTTATACATTTTTGAAAAAAAAAATATTTTTTTTTTGGCGAAAAAAGCATAAGGGGGAACCCTTACCAATTTTCAAATGACATTCCCAGACTTCGAATTGCCACAACTTTATCAAATATAAACCGATTGTCAATATCGAGGCCATTTTGATCATAATTTGGCATCTAGTTTAATTCTACATCTCAAGTTTATTAATTTTTGAAAAAAAAATTGTGTATTTTTTGCGAAAAAAGCATAAGAGGGAACCCTCACCAATTTTGAAATGCCATCCCCAGACTTCGAATTGCCGCAACTTTGCCAAATCTAAGCCGATTTTCAATATCGAAGCCATTTCGATCATAATTTGGCATCTAGTTTAATTCTACATCTCAAGTTTATTAATTTTTGCAAATAAATAATTGTATATATTTTGCGAAAAAAGCATAAGGGGGAACCCTCACCAGTTTTGAAATGCCATCCCCAGACTTCGAATTGCCGCAACTTTGCCAAATCTCAGCCGATTTTCAATATCGAAGCCATTTTGATCATAATTTGGCATCTAGTTTAATTCTACATCTCAAGTTTATTAATTCTTGCAAAAAAATTATTGTTTTTTTTTTTGCGAAAAAATCATAAGGGGGAACCCTTACCAATTTTGAAATTACATTCCCAGACTTCGAATTGCCGCAACTTTGCCAAATCTAAGCCGATTTTCAATATCGAAGCCATTTTGATCATAATTTGGCATCTAGTTTAATTCTACATTTCAAGTTTATTAATTTTTTAAAAAAAATAGTTGTGTATTTTTTGCGAAAAAATCATAAGGGGGAACCCTAACCAATTTTGAAATTACATTCCAAGACTTCGAATTGCTACAACTTTGCCAAATCTAAGCCGATTTTCAATATCGAAGCCATTTTGATCATAATTTGGCATCTAGTTTAATCCTTCATCTCAAGTTTATACATTTTTGAAAAAAAAAAAATTTTTTTTTTGGCGAAAAAAGCATAAGGGGGAACCCTTACCAATTTTCAAATGACATTCCCAGACTTCGAATTGCCACAACTTTATCAAATATAAACCGATTGTCAATATCGAGGCCATTTTGATCATAATTTGGCATCTAGTTTAATTCTACATCTCAAGTTTATTAATTTTTGAAAAAAAAAATTGTGTATTTTTTGCGAAAAAAGCATAAGGGGGAACCCTCACCAATTTTGAAATGCCATCCCCAGACTTCGAATTGCCGCAACTTTGCCAAATCTAAGCCGATTTTCAATATCGAAGCCATTTTGATCATAATTTGGCATCTAGTTTAATTCTACATCTCAAGTTTATACATTTTTGAAAAAAAAAATGTTTTTTTTTTGGCGAAAAAAGCATAAGGGGGAACCCTTACCAATTTTCAAATGACATTCCCAGACTTCGAATTGCCACAACTTTGTCAAATCTAAACCGATTGTCAATATCGAAGCCATTTTGATCATAATTTGGCATCTAGTTTAATTCTACATCTCAAGTTTATTAATTTTTGAAAAAAAAAATTGTGTATTTTTTGCGAAAAAAGCATAAGGGGGAACCCTCACCAATTTTGAAATGCCATCCCCAGACTTCGAATTGCCGCAACTTTGCCAAATCTAAGCCGATTTTCAATATCGAAGCCATTTTGATCATAATTTGGCATCTAGTTTAATTCTACATCTCAAGTTTATACATTTTTGAAAAAAAAAATTTTTTTTTTTGGCGAAAAAAGCATAAGGGGGAACCCTTACCAATTTTCAAATGACATTCCCAGACTTCGAATTGCCACAACTTTGTCAAATCTAAACCGATTGTCAATATCGAGGCCATTTTGATCATAATTTAGCATCTAGTTTAGTTCTAAATCTCAAGTTTATTAATTTTTGCAAATAAATAATTGTGTATTTTTTGCGAAAAAATCATAAGGGGGAACCCTTACAAATTTTGAAATTACATTCCCAGACTTCGAATTGCCACAACTTTGCCAAATCTAAGCCGATTTTCAATATCGAAGCCATTTTGATCATAATTTGGCATCTAGTTTAATTCTACATCTCAAGTTTATACATTTTTGAAAAAAATAATGTTTTTTTTTTGGCGAAAAAAGCATAAGGGGGAACCCTTACCAATTTTCAAATGACATTCCCACACTTCGAATTGCCACAACTTTGTCAAATCTAAGCCGATTGTCAATATCGAGGCCATTTTGATCATAATTTGGCATCTAGTTTAATTCTACATCTCAAGTTTATTAATTTTTGAAAAAAAAAATTGTGTATTTTTTGCGAAAAAATCATAAGGGGGAACCCTCACCAATTTTGAAATGCCATCCCCAGACTTCGAATTGCCACAACTTTGCCAAATCTAAGCCGATTGTCAATATCGAGGCCATTTTGATCATAATTTGGCATCTAGTTTAATTCTACATCTCAAGTTTATTAATGTTTTTGAAAAAAATTGTGTATTTTTTGCGAAAAAAGCATAAGAGGGAACCCTCACCAATTTTGAAATGCCATCCCCAGACTTCGAATTGCCGCAACTTTGCCAAATCTAAGCCGATTTTCAATATCGAAGCCATTTCGATCATAATTTGGCATCAAGTTTATTAATTTTTGCAAATAAATAATTGTGTATTTTTTGCGAAAAAATCATAAAGGGGAACCCTTACAAATTTTGAAATTACATTCCCAGACTTCGAATTGCCACAACTTTGCCAAATCTAAGCCGATTTTTAATATCGAAGCCATTCTGATCATAGTTTGGCATCTAGTTTAATTCTACATCTCAAGTTTATTAATTTTTGAAAAAAAAAAATTGTGTATTTTTTGCGAAAAAAGCAGAAGGGGGAACCCTCACCAATTTTGAAATGCCATCCCCAGACTTCGAATTGCCGCAACTTTGCCAAATCTAAGCCGATTTTCAATATCGAAGCCATTTTGATCATAATTTGGCATCTAGTTTAATTCTACATCTCAAGTTTATACATTTTTGAAAAAAAAAATGTTTTTTTTTTTGGCGAAAAAAGCATAAGGGGGAACCCTTACCAATTTTCAAATGACATTCCCAGACTTCGAATTGCCACAACTTTGTCAAATCTAAACCGATTGTCAATATCGAGGCCATTTTGATCATAATTTAGCATCTAGTTTAGTTCTAAATCTCAAGTTTATTTATTTTTGCAAATAAATAATTGTGTATTTTTTGCGAAAAAATCATAAGGGGGAACCCTTACAAATTTTGAAATTACATTCCCAGACTTCGAATTGCCACAACTTTGTCAAATCTAAACCGATTGTCAATATCGAAGCCGTTCTGATCATAATTTGGCATCTAGTTTAATTCTACATCTCAAGTTTATTAATTTTTGAAAAAAAAAATTGTGTATTTTTTGCGAAAAAAGCATAAGGGGGAACCCTCACCAATTTTGAAATGCCATCCCCAGACTTCTAATTGCCGCAACTTTGCCAAATCTCAGCCGATTTTCAATATCGAAGCCATTTTGATCATAATTTGGCATCTAGTTTAATTCTACATCTCAAGTTTATTAATTTTTGCAAAAAAATAATTGTGTATTTTTTGCGAAAAAATCATAAGGGGGAACCCTTACAAATTTTCAAATGACATTCCCAGACTTCGAATTGCCACAACTTTATCAAATCTAAACCGATTGTCAATATCGAGGCCATTTTGATCATAATTTGGTATCTAGTTTAATTCTACATCTCAAGTTTATTAATTTTTGAAAAAAAAATTGTGTATTTTTTGCGAAAAAAGCATAAGGGGGAACCCTCACCAATTTTGAAATGCCATCCCCAGACTTCTAATTGCCGCAACTTTGCCAAATCTCAGCCGATTTTCAATATCGAAGCCATTTTGATCATAATTTGGCATCTAGTTTAATTCTACATCTCAAGTTTATTAATTTTTGGCGAAAAAATAATTGTGTATTTTTTGCGAAAAAATCATAAGGGGGAACCCTTACAAATTTTGAAATTACATTCCCAGACTTCGTATTGCCACAACTTTGCCAAATCTAAGCCGATTTTTAATATTGAAGCCATTTTGATCATAATTTGGCATCTAGTTTAATCCTACATCTCAAGTTTATACATTTTTGAAAAAAAAAATGTTTTTTTTTTGGCGAAAAAAGCATAAGGGGGAACCCTTACCAATTTTCAAATGACATTCCCAAACTTCGAATTGCCACAACTTTGTCAAATCTAAGCCGATTGTCAATATCGAGGCCATTTTGATCATAATTTGGCATCTAGTTTAATTCTACATCTCAAGTTTATTAATTTTTTTGAAAAAAAATTGTGTATTTTTTGCGAAAAAAGCATAAGAGGGAACCCTCACCAATTTTGAAATGCCATCCCCAGACTTCGAATTGCCGCAACTTTGCCAAATCTAAGCCGATTTTCAATATCGAAGCCATTTCGATCATAATTTGGCATCTAGTTTAATTCTACATCTCAATTTTATTAATTTTTGCAAATAAATAATTGTGTATTTTTTGCGAAAAAATCATAAGGGGGAACCCTTACAAATTTTGAAATTACATTCCCAGACTTCGAATTGCCACAACTTTGCCAAATCTAAGCCGATTTTCAATATCGAAGCCATTTTGATCATAATTTGGCATCTAGTTTAATCCTTCATCTCAAGTTTATTAATTTTTGGAAAAAAATTGTGTATTTTTTGGGAAAAAAGCATAAGGGGGAACCCTCACCAATTTTGAAATGCCATCCCCAGACTTCGAATTGCCGCAACTTTGCCAAATCTAAGCCGATTTTCAATATCGAAGCCATTTCGATCATAATTTGGCATCTAGTTTAATTCTACATCTCAAGTTTATTAATTTTTGCAAATAAATAATTGTGTATTTTTTGCGAAAAAATCATAAGGGGGAACCCTTACCAATTTTGAAATTACATTCTCAGACTTCGAATTGCCACAACATTGCCAAATCTATGCCGATTTTCAATATCGAAGCCATTTTGATCATAATTTGGCATCTAGTTTAATTCTTCATCTCAAGTTTATACATTTTTGAAAAAAAAAATATTTTTTTTTGGCGAAAAAAGCATAATGGGGAACCCTTACCAATTTTCAAATGACATTCCCAGACTTCGAATTGCCACAACTTTATCAAATCTAAGCCGATTGTCAATATCGAGGCCATTTTGATCATAATTTGGCATCTAGTTTAATTCTATATCTCAAGTTTATTAATTTTTGAAAAAAAAATTGTGTATTTTTTGCGAAAAAAGCATAAGGGGGAACCCTCACCAATTTTGAAATGCCATCCCCAGACTTCGAATTGCCGCAACTTTGCCAAATCTAAGCCGATTTTCAATATCGAAGCCATTTTGATCATAATTTGGCATCTAGTTTAATTCTACATCTCAAGTTTATACATTTTTGAAAAAAAAAAATGTTTTTTTTTTTGGCGAAAAAAGCATAAGCGGGAACCCTTACAAATTTTCAAATGACATTCCTAGACTTCGAATTGCCACAACTTTGTCAAATCTAAACCGATTGTCAATATCGAGGCCATTTTGATCATAATTTAGCATCTAGTTTAGTTCTAAATCTCAAGTTTATTAATTTTTGCAAATAAATAATTGTGTATTTTTTGCGAAAAAATCATAAGGGGGAACCCTTACCAATTTTGAAATTACATTCTCAGACTTCGAATTGCCACAACTTTGCCAAATCTAAGCCGATTTTCAATATCGAAGCCATTTTGATCATAATTTGGCATCTAGTTTAATCCTTCATCTCAAGTTTATTAATTTTTGGAAAAAAATTGTGTATTTTTTGCGAAAAAAGCATAAGGGGGAACCCTCACCAATTTTGAAATGCCATCCCCAGACTTCGAATTGCCGCAACTTTGCCAAATCTAAGCCGATTTTCAATATCGAAGCCATTTCGATCATAATTTGGCATCTAGTTTAATTCTACATCTCAAGTTTATTAATTTTTGCAAATAAATAATTGTGTATTTTTTGCGAAAAAATCATAAGGGGGAACCCTTACCAATTTTGAAATTACATTCTCAGACTTCGAATTGCCACAACTTTGCCAAATCTATGCCGATTTTCAATATCGAAGCCATTTTGATCATAATTTGGCATCTAGTTTAATTCTTCATCTCAAGTTTATACATTTTTGAAAAAAAAATATTTTTTTTTGGCGAAAAAAGCATAATGGGGAACCCTTACCAATTTTCAAATGACATTCCCAGACTTCGAATTGCCACAACTTTATCAAATCTAAGCCGATTGTCAATATCGAGGCCATTTTGATCATAATTTGGCATCTAGTTTAATTCTACATCTCAAGTTTATTAATTTTTGAAAAAAATAATTGTGTATTTTTTGCGAAAAAAGCATAAGGGGGAACCCTCACCAATTTTGAAATGCCATCCCCAGACTTCGAATTGCCACAACTTTGCCAAATCTAAGCCGATTTTCAATATCGAAGCCATTTTGATCATAATTTGGCATCTAGTTTAATCCTTCATCTCAAGTTTATACATTTTTTAAAAAAAAAATATTTTTTTTTTGGCGAAAAAAGCATAAGGGGGGAACCCTTACCAATTTTCAAATGACATTCCCAGACTTCGAATTGCCACAACTTTATCAAATCTAAACCGATTGTCAATATCGAGGCCATTTTGATCATAATTTGGCATCTAGTTTAATTCTACATCTCAAGTTTATTAATTTTTGAAAAAAAAATTGTGTATTTTTTGCGAAAAAAGCATAAGGGGGAACCCTCACCAATTTTGAAATGCCATCCCCAGACTTCGAATTGCCGCAACTTTGCCAAATCTAAGCCGATTTTCAATATCGAAGCCATTTTGATCATAATTTGGCATCTAGTTTAATTCTAAATCTCAAGTTTATTAATTTTTGCAAAAAAATAATTGTGTATTTTTTGCGAAAAAATCATAAGGGGGAACCCTTACAAATTTTGAAATTACAATCCCAGACTTCGAATTGCCACAACTTTGCCAAATCTAAGCCGATTTTCAATATCGAAGCCATTTTGATCATAATTTGGCATCTTGTTTAATTCTACATCTCAAGTTTATTAATTTTTGCAAAAAAATAATTGTGTATTTTTTGCGAAAAAATCATAAGGGGGAACCCTTACAAATTTTGAAATTAAAATCCCAGACTTCGAATTGCCACAACTTTGCCAAATCTAAGCCGATTTTCAATATCGAAGCCATTTTGATCATAATTTGGCATCTAGTTTAATCCTTCATCTCAAGTTTATACATTTTTAAAAAAAATTTTTTACTTAATTTGGCGAAAAAAGCATAAGGGGGAACCCTTACCAATTTTCAAATGACATTCCCAGACTTCGAATTGCCACAACTTTATCAAGTCTAAAAAAGCATAAGGGGGAACCCTCACCAATTTTGAAATGCCATCCCCAGACTTCGAATTGCCGCAACTTTGCCAAATCTAAGCCGATTTTCAATATCGAAGCCATTTCGATCATAATTTGGCATCTAGTTTAATTCTACATCTCAAGTTTATTAATTTTTGCAAATAAATAATTGTGTATTTTTTGCGAAAAAATCATAAGGGGGAACCCTTACAAATTTTGAAATTACATTCCCAGACTTCGAATTGCCACAACTTTGCCAAATCTAAGCCGATTTTTAATATCGAAGCCATTCTGATCATAGTTCGGCATCTAGTTTAATTCTAAATCACAAGTTTATTAATTTTTGAAAAAAAAATTGTGTATATTTTGCGAAAAAAACATAAGGGGGAACCCTCACCAGTTTTGAAATGCCATCCCCAGACTTCGAATTGCCGCAACTTTGCCAAATCTCAGCCGATTTTCAATATCGAAGCCATTTTGATCATAATTTGGCATCTAGTTTAATTCTACATCTCAAGTTTATTAATTCTTGCAAAAAAATAATTGTGTATTTTTTGCGAAAAAATCATAAAGGGGAACCCTTACCAATTTTGAAATGCCATCCCCAGACTTCGAATTGCCGCAACTTTGCCAAATCTAAGCCGATTTTCAATATCGAAGCCATTTTGATCATAATTTGGCATCTAGTTTAATTCTACATTTCAAGTTTATTAATTTTTTTAAAAAAATAATTGTGTATTTTTTGCAAAAAAATCATAAGGGGGAACCCTTACCAATTTTGAAATTACATTCCCAGACTTCGAATTGCCACAACTTTGCCAAATCTAAGCCGATTTTTAATATCGAAGCCATTCTGATCATAGTTCGGCATCTAGTTTAATTCTAAATCACAAGTTTATTAATTTTTGAAAAAAAAATTGTGTATATTTTGCGAAAAAAACATAAGGGGGAACCCTCACCAGTTTTGAAATGCCATCCCCAGACTTCGAATTGCCGCAACTTTGCCAAATCTCAGCCGATTTTCAATATCGAAGCCATTTTGATCATAATTTGGCATCTAGTTTAATTCTACATCTCAAGTTTATTAATTTTTGCAAAAAATAATTGTGTATTTTTTGCGAAAAAATCATAAAGGGGAACCCTTACCAATTTTAAAATGCCATCCCCAGACCTCGAATTGCCGCAACTTTGCCAAATCTAAGCCGATTTTCAATATCGAAGCCATTTTGATCATAATTTGGCATCTAGTTTAATTCTACATTTCAAGTTTATTAATTTTTTAAAAAAAATAATTGTGTATTTTTTGCAAAAAAATCATAAGGGGGAACCCTTACCAATTTTGAAATTACATTCCCAGACTTCGAATTGCCACAACTTTGCCAAATCTAAGCCGATTTTCAATATCGAAGCCATTTTGATCATAATTTGGCATCTAGTTTAATCCTTCATCTCAAGTTTATACATTTTTGAAAAAAAAATATTTTTTTTTGGCGAAAAAAGCATAAGGGGGAACCCTTACCAATTTTCAAATGACATTCCCAGACTTCGAATTGACACAACTTTATCAAATATAAACCGATTGTCAATATCGAGGCCATTTTGATCATAATTTGGCATCTAGTTTAATTCTACATCTCAAGTTTATTAATTTTTGAAAAAAAAATTGTGTATTTTTTGCGAAAAAAGCATAATGGGGAACCCTCACCAATTTTGAAATGCCATCCCCAGACTTCGAATTGCCGCAACTTTGCCAAATCTAAGCCGATTTTCAATATCGGAGCCATTTTGATCATAATTTGGCATCTAGTTTAATTCTACATCTCAAGTTTATACATTTTTGAAAAAAAAATGTTTTTTTTTTGGCGAAAAAAGCATAAGGGGGAACCCTTACCAATTTTCAAATGACATTCCCAGACTTCGAATTGCCACAACTTTGTCAAATCTAAACCGATTGTCAATATCGAGGCCATTTTGATCATAATTTAGCATCTAGTTTAGTTCTAAATCTCAAGTTTATTAATTTTTGCAAATAAATAATTGTGTATTTTTTGCGAAAAAATCATAAGGGGGAACCCTTACAAATTTTGAAATTACATTCCCAGACTTCGAATTGCCACAACTTTGCCAAATCTAAGCCGATTTTCAATATCGAAGCCATTTTGATCATAATTTGGCATCTAGTTTAATTCTACATCTCAAGTTTATACATTTTTGAAAAAAAAATGTTTTTTTTTTGGCGAAAAAAGCATAAGGGGGAACCCTTACCAATTTTCAAATGACATTCCCAGACTTCGAATTGCCACAACTTTGTCAAATCTAAACCGATTGTCAATATCGAAGCCGTTCTGATCATAATTTGGCATCTAGTTTAATTCTACATCTCAAGTTTATTAATTTTTGAAAAAAAAAAATTGTGTATTTTTTGCGAAAAAAGCATAAGGGGGAACCCTCACCAATTTTGAAATGCCATCCCCAGACTTCTAATTCCCGCAACTTTGCCAAATCTCAGCCGATTTTCAATATCGAAGCCATTTTGATCATAATTTGGCATCTAGTTTAATTCTACATCTCAAGTTTATTAATTTTTGCAAAAAAATAATTGTGTATTTTTTGCGAAAAAATCATAAGGGGGAACCCTTACAAATTTTGAAATTACAATCCCAGACTTCGAATTGCCACAACTTTGCCAAATCTAAGCCGATTTTCAATATCGAAGCCATTTTGATCATAATTTGGCATCTAGTTTCATTCTACATTTCAAGTTTATTAATTTTTGCAAATAAATAATTGTGTATTTTTTGCGAAAAAAATCATAAAGGGGAACCCTTACAAATTTTGAAATTACATTCCCAGACTTCGAATTGCCACAACTTTGCCAAATCTAAGCCGATTTTCAATATCGAAGCCATTTTGATCATAATTTGGCATCTAGTTTAATTCTACATCTCAAGTTTATACATTTTTTGAAAAAAAAAAATTTTTTTTTTTGGCGAAAAAAGCATAAGGGGGAACCCTTACCAATTTTCAAATGACATTCCCAGACTTCGAATTGCCACAACTTTGTCAAATCTAAACCGATTGTCAATATCGAAGCCGTTCTGATCATAATTTGGCATCAAGTTTAATTCTACATCTCAAGTTTATTAATTTTTGAAAAAAAAAATTGTGTATTTTTTGCAAAAAAAGCATAAGGGGGAACCCTCAACAATTTTGAAATGCCATCCCCAGACTTCTAATTGCCGCAACTTTGCCAAATCTCAGCCGATTTTCAATATCGAAGCCATTTTGATCATAATTTGGCATCTAGTTTAATTCTACATCTCAAGTTTATTAATTTTTGCAAAAAAATATAGTGTATTTTTTGGCGAAAAAATCATAAGGGGGAACCCTTACAAATTTTGAAATTACAATCCCAGACTTCGAATTGCCACAACTTTGCCAAATCTAAGCCGATTTTCAATATCGAAGCCATTTTGATCATAATTTGGCATCTAGTTTAATTCTACATTTCAAGTTTATTAATTTTTAAAAAAATAATTGTGTATTTTTTGCGAAAAAATCACAAGGGGGAACCCTTACCAATTTTGAAATTACATTCCCAGACTTCGAATTGCCACAACTTTGCCAAATCTAAGCTGATTTTCAATATCGAAGCCATTTTGATCATAATTTGGCATCTAGTTTAATCCTACATCTCAAGTTTATACATTTTTGAAAAAAAAATATTTTTTATTGGCGAAAAAAGCATAAGGGGGAACCCTTACCAATTTTCAAATGACATTCCCAGACTTCGAATTGCCACAACTTTATCAAATCTAAACCGATTGTCAATATCGAGGCCATTTTGATCATAATTTGGCATCTAGTTTATTTCTACATCTCAAGTTTATTAATTTTTGAAAAAAAATTTTGTATTTTTTGCGAAAAAAGCATAAGGGGGAACCCTCACCAATTTTGAAATGCCATCCCCAGACTTCGAATTGCCGCAACTTTGCCAAATCTCAGACGATTTTCAATATCGAAGCCATTTTGATCATAATTTGGCATCTAGTTTAATTCTACATCTCAAGTTTATACATTTTTGGAAAAAAAAAATGTTTTTTTTTTGGCGAAAAAAGCATAAGGGGGAACCCTTACCAATTTTCAAATGACATTCCCAGACTTCGAATTGCCACAACTTTGTCAAATCTAAACCGATTGTCAATATCGAAGCCGTTCTGATCATAATTTGGCATCTAGTTTCATTCTACATTTCAAGTTTATTAATTTTTGCAAATAAATAATTGTGTATTTTTTGCGAAAAAATCAAATTTTGAAATTACATTCCCAGACTTCGAATTGCCACAACTTTGCCAAATCTAAGCCGATTTTCAATATCGAAGCCATTTTGATCATAATTTGGCATCTAGTTTAATTCTACATCTCAAGTTTATATAAAAATCATAAGGGGGAACCCTTACAAATTTTGAAATTACAATCCCAGACTTCGAATTGCCACAACTTTGCCAAATCTAAGCCGATTTTCAATATCGAAGCCATTTTGATCATAATTTGGCATCTAGTTTAATTCTACATTTCAAGTTTATTAATTTTTTAAAAAAATAATTGTGTATTTTTTGCGAAAAAATCATAAGTGGGAACCCTTACCAATTTTGAAATTACATTCCCAGACTTCGAATTGCCACAACTTTGCCAAATCTAAGCCGATTTTCAATATCGAAGCCATTTTGATCATAATTTGGCATCTAGTTTAATCCTACATCTCAAGTTTATACATTTTTGAAAAAAAAAATATTTTTATTTTGGCGAAAAAAGCATAAGGGGGAACCCTTACCAATTTTCAAATGACATTCCCAGACTTCGAATTGCCACAACTTTATCAAATCTAAACCGATTGTCAATATCGAGGCCATTTTGATCATAATTTGGCATCTAGTTTATTTCTACATCTCAAGTTTATTAATTTTTTGAAAAAAAATTGTGTATTTTTTGCGAAAAAAGCATAAGGGGGAACCCTCACCAATTTTGAAATGCCATCCCCAGACTTCGAATTGCCGCAACTTTGCCAAATCTCAGCCGATTTTCAATATCGAAGCCATTTTGATCATAATTTGGCATCTAGTTTAATTCTACATCTCAAGTTTATTAATTTTTGGCGAAAAAATAATTGTGTATTTTTTGCGAAAAAAATCATAAGGGGGAACCCTTACAAATTTTGAAATTACATTCCCAGACTTCGAATTGCCACAACTGTGCCAAATCTAAGCCGATTTTCAATATCGAAGCCATTTTGATCATAATTTGGCATCTAGTTTCAATCCTACATCTCAAGTTTATTACATTTTTGCAAAAAAATAATTGTGTTTTTTTTGCGAAAAAAGCATAAGGGGGACCCTTACCAATTTTGAAATGCCATTCCCAGACTTCGAATTGCCGCAACTTTGCCAAATCTAAGCCGATTTTCAATATCGAAGCCATTTTGATCATAATTTGGCATCTAGTTTAATTCTACATCTCAAGTTTATATATTTTTGAAAAAAAAAATGTGTTTTTTTTGGCGAAAAAAGCATAAGGGGGAACCCTTACCAATTTTTAAATGACATTCCCAGACTTCGAATTGCCACAACTTTGCCAAATCTAAACCGATTTTCAATATCGAAGCCATTCTGATCATAATTTGGCATCTAGTTTAATTCTACATCTCAAGTTTATTAATTTTTGAAAAAAAATAATTGTGTATTTTTTGCGAAAAAAGCATAAGGGGGAACCCTCACCAATTTTGAAATGACATTCCCAGACTTCGAATTGCCACAACTTTGCCAAATCTAAGCCGATTTTCAATATCGAAGCCATTTTGATCATAATTTGGCATCTAGTTTAATTCTACATCTCAAGTTTATTAATTTTTGCAAAAAAATAATTGTGTATTTTTTGCGAAAAAATCATAAGGGGAACCCTTACAAATTTTGAAATTACAATCCCAGACTTCGAATTGCCACAACTTTGCCAAATCTAAGCCGATTTTCAATATCGAAACCATTTTGATCATAATTTGGCATCTAGTTTAAATCCTACATTTCAAGTTTATTAATTTTTTAAAAAAAATAATTGTGTATTTTTTGCGAAAAAATCACAAGGGGGAACCCTTACCAATTTTGAAATTACATTCCCAGACTTCGAATTGCCA